>VZTA01024010.1:305544-389273 GCA_013398855.1 Mohoua ochrocephala | reverse complement strand
CGGGCCGGGGTCGGGCGGGCTCTGCCACCGCGGGCCTCCGCCGAACGCAGGCCGGGGCTTCCTGCTCCGAACGGGCGGGTGTCGGCGGAACGGGAGTCCTGAGCCTTCCTCCCTAAGGAAGGCTGGAGCTGGCGGCGTGGCCCGGGAGCGGTCTGTGCACTCCCGCCGCCAGCACGTGTGACAGCCCGCGGTGAGCCCCGCTGCTGCTGCCGCCGGGGTGCCGGCCTGCTGTGACCTTGGGAAGCGGAGCTACGGCCTGCCCACGCGGGCTATTGTAAGGAGCAGCGCTGCCTTCTGGGTGCATCTTCGTCTTTGGAGAGCGCATCAGCAGAGAGACACAGCTGGGGCTGAAAGAACATCTGCGGGCAGAGGACTCTGCGGGACCTGTTACGCTAACTAATGCTTCTGTGTTTCCAGGTTTGAGGCTTGGATTTGCTTTGGAAGTGACAGAGCATTTGCTGCCTCGTTCTACCTACGAGCAACTTTTAATATAGTAGTATTATTGCAAACAGGGAAAAAAAAAAGGTATGTACTTATATAATACTAATTTAGTTTTGACTAAGACTTAAATCCTCTGAAAGTGGCACTGCGCTGATATGGATCAGACAACTAAACTTCCCTGTCGCTTAAAAGGTTCATATTTTTATAGGCATATACTTTTTTCCTTCTGCTGCCAAGTTTTCTGTGGGTGATCTGGCATGTGCTCCCTTTGGGGACTGGCGCGAGTCGATAAGCACTCAGCCTGATGAGAGCAGTGTACATTTTACAGAACACAGGCGATTGTTGCTCTCTAGTAATTCCTTTCATTCAAAGTCTGTCTCGATGATTTGTTTTCTTTTCCCCTAAATGAGGAGCAAAACTGCGGAGTGCAGTGTGAACACTAATGAGATATATAGGATAACAAAGTGTAATTGGGCCTTGGAGCCTCTGTTGGGAAGTAACACCTAGTGTGCTGTGCTGTCAGTAGCAAAACAGGTCAAATCTGAAGCCACAATTGTGAAATTGCATGTGTTAGTGCCATTTATTGCAAGAGCAATGTTTTATTTTGTTTTAAACTCGTTATGTTTAGATTTATGTAACAGACTGGATGGGTAAAGTCACTGAATGACAGTATTTGGCCTACCGGTGTATATTTTAATGTTCAAGAATAATAAATCTGTTTAGAGACAGGCTTTCTTAAAGCCTTGGTTGTGTCTTAAAGCCTTCAAGTGTCTGTGTTTCTGGTACAAAGGATGTGGTTTATACAATGTGTCTTTTTATGATTCTATCAATGTAGCCTACTGGGAATTATGTTTCCCATTCATATCATGCCAAAATATATTTTGGGAGGTAACAGGCTTCAAAAGAAGCATTACAGTAGGTAGAGGAGTGAAAATTGTTCTGTTTACTGATGTACGGTGCTTGAAGACAGGCTTAAAAGCCAATGAGGCACTAATTCACATGTGTATTTGTGTGGGTTTTAAGACTCACGCAGCTTTTTGACAGCACCGCCAGCGAAGTGTCTCACTCAGCAGCACGGTTCTGAAACAGTGGGAGCTCTTCGGCTGAGTTATTTTACCCCAGATAAATAAGCTTGTTTTAACTGCTTGCCCAGTGAAAGTATCTTGCTGCAAACTTGAGAACTGAATTCATTTGAATGTTTTATTTCGAAGTGTCACATTTGAATTTCTGCTTTCCAGCTGCCTTCCTGAGAGTCGAGGTGTAATGCTTATTTATAATATTCTGGTGTGGGGGGGACTTGCACTAGGAACATGACAGTCAGACACTATTCAAGATGTTCATGTACATTCCCTTTCTACTCCTCTTCCAAAAGCCACCTGATGTGCCTGTGTCGTCATGGGTAGAGTTTCCTTAGCTGCTCTTCACCATGAGGAGAGGAGATCCTCTGTTTTGCTTTATAGGTGAGGAGCTGAGGACAGGCATTAAATATTCCAGCCTTAGACACCTGAGGGAAGACTATGCTGTTATAATCGATATAAAAAGTAACTCTCAGCACTGTTCCCTGGATGTACTCTTTGCTTTCATTTGAGAGATCCAGGGAGATAAGAAGCTGGAAAGCCCAAGTAAGCTGAAGCTAGGCAGTGATACTTCAGGAGACCTGCCCAATGCAGCAAAATTGGTCAAAATACAAATATGCTAAGTCTCATTCCGGAGCACAACCATTTTCCATCTCTAAATGGAAGAGTGGATCTGAAAGCATTCCCGTGATGCTTCAGCCTGTCAAGTTATTGTAAACTGTGTATGTTTCATCTTTCTCTTCCCTCAGGAGACAAGGATCTCCATACCTACCAGGAAAGGGGAGACTTTGCTCTGAAGTAACTGATAAACAAGTGTGAATCATGAGGATCAACTCTGCTGTTCAGGCTGCTATTGACCTCACAGCAGGTGCTGCAGGTAATGCTGGAGAGAACTTAATTGCACAAAACTTCTGAGAGACAGTTTTAATGCCTTTGACAAATATATAAGCAGTTTCCAGTTGCTATAAAAAGCCTCACCTTCTGTGTTTTAAGGATATGAGGAGAAGCAGTGACCTCAGCCAGTGTCGTAACTGTATCACTATTGCTCCTCCCTGGTGAAACTCCTGCCACACAGTGAAGAAGACATAATACCTTACTTGGACTAATCATTTTCTGTAAGGAGGTTTAAGTTCTCCTGCTTAGGAATCAGTCAGAGTATCCATAGAGTTTTGGAAGGAAGTCAGTGTGTGTGAGTGATTTGAGGTGCTGCTTTTGTAACAGGAACCCTCCCTAACTGAAAGGGACAAGAGGCTATCTGAAGGGTTTCTGGCTCAGACAACATCCTGGTGTAAATCTCTAAAAGCTGTGAAGTTCAGTAATAGAACTGATGATCAATTTGCCTAACTGACTTCTGCTTCAGTCTAGTCTGTGCTATAAAATTTTGCTGGACCAGTTGGGTGGAAATGGTTGCACTGTCTCACTGACATTGCCATGTTGGTCATGTCTGTGGCTGAGGGATGTAGTTTTGAATTCTGTCAGGGAAAAAGGGTCTTTTTGACATTTCTAAGCTGTTTATACAGAAAAGGTGGAGGATTTGTCTAATTTACTATTGTAACCAGTTTAGATAATTTTATGGATTTTTTCCCCCCATACAAAAACTATTACAGCCTTTTTATGAGAGTGTTAATGCTGTGAATATGACAGTATTAATGGTGTTAAGTGCATTCAATGGCAGTTATTTGAGGTCATTTCTCAGAGTGGAGGTCAACAGTGCAGTGAGAAAGCAAGGGGTAACAGCACAAGCCCAGTGTGGCAGTCTCTGCATGCACTCTTTAGAAAATGTAATAAAGCGAGCAAACAGCTCATTCCTCCAGCAAATGCATAACCTGGTTTTACCTTCCTCTCCAGATACAGTCTTGACTTCCTAATAAGTAACGACATATTGAGGCAAGCAAATTCTGAACAAGAATAAATAAGTCATTTGGCAGTCTGTGGGTCAGTCCTTTGCCTAGGATCTAAGCAACCTTTAATCCCTTCTTTGATTCAGTAGGACTCTTTTCCCTACCACTGCCATGTTATTATTAGGACCACACTTGTCTGAATGTTCAAACAGATTTGACTTTTTTGGGTTTCTGGTTTGTTTTCATTTTATAGTTGGGTTGGGTTTTTTATGACTCTTTACTGCTGGCTGGAAGAATTATTCTTTTGTTAATATTTCAGATCATAAATAGGACTCTTGGTCTTTATCTTGATGCTTACAAAGTTCATTGCTGCAGTTTACTAGGCTTTTTGAGCCAACTCCAATGACAGCCTTTTTGGAACAGCCATTCTGTCAACTCCCAATTTTTCAGCTTTACATTTCCAAGACCATTCCTGGTTCCCCTGGACATCTTCCAACAGCCATTATTTTATTAACAGGAACCTAGCATTTGTCCTGTAGATTAATATCTACCTGACTTCCCTGCAAATAACATTGGCTGAGCCTTCCCAGCTCTGCTTTTCATTTGAAGCTTACATGGGTGTTACTGGTCTGAGCCAGCTACTTTTCTCCTTGGTTATCCTTCCAGAGCAGGCAACTCTTCACGCTTCCTTGCATGGTTTGCTCTGAAGCTTTTAATGATCCATCTGGTTGGGAATGAGGTTTTATGGCAGCTAGATCCTGAGTTTCTCTCAAAGGCCTGAAGTACCTCTTTGCAGAGAAACGAGAACAATGTTATACAAATGTGTTTGCAAAGAGTAAAATGGATTGCAAATAACCCTAGTTAAACAAACGCTTACTCTTCTCCCCACTTAAAAGAAAAAGAACTAATCTTAATTGGACTCACACATTTGTTTCCATTTCAGTTACTTTGTTATCTGCATTTACAGATAATTTAAGGTATGTGCCTGTCAACTGTGTTTCGGTTAAAGATCAGCTTATGTTTTAGTACAGTTCTTCTCTCTTGCTAAAAAACAAAGCCATGAACCCTATATAAAGTACACCTATCATGTGCTTCCTGTCAGGTATCTGCTTCTAATAGATTGCTATCGCTGTGCGCCGTTTCTTACCGAAAGAGTATAACATTAGCTCTTCCTGGAAACTACAGAATTGACTTAGATCTTGCAGAAGAACACTGCACTGTGAGCAAAATGGTTATTGATGACATTGATGGAAATATCGCACAAGTTTTCAGGGTATTGACCTTGCAGTTCAGTTTGGAAAAGATAACATGTTGAGAAACTTTGCCCTTTTGCCCTTTTTCAGTTTATACTCGACACTTTCTTCCAGTCTCTGGAAAGAAATGTACTTGAGAGCCATCTGGAGTTTTGAAGTAAAGGCCTTGAGTCTTTGGTTATCAATTTATTATGTATGAGCAGTTTAGCACTCTCAGCAGTGTTCCTCTTGTCCTGGAGGAATCACTTGATTACTAATCTTTCAGGGTTGGGATTTTTTTGTTATTATTGGAATGTAAAATCAGAGATGGCTTCTAAACCACTGCCTTAATGGGCAAAGAAAAATGTTACTTAACTCATTGACACAAGTGACTTGATTGCAGAACAATACCTCTAATTCAGTACAAGTCTATAAAAGTGAGCTGATTCATTGAGATGCTTGCTTTTCATGAGATAAAGAAATGTTTAATGAGAATCGTGCTGTTACTGCTCCTTTGCCTGATTTTTTTTTTTCTTAAGGTAACTAAATTCACCAGTGACAATTGATGCCACTGTGCTAAAATCAGTGCACTTGTCTTTTCCTGCAGGGAATTAATTAATCTCTGCTTTCTGTGTGACTGTCCTAATACTGGTGCTCAAGCATAGGTGTTGCAGTTGTGATAACCTTCAGCCACCCTGTTAACTTCCACTGCTTGCCTAGGTGGGACAGCCTGCGTGGTGACTGGCCAGCCCTTTGACACCGCAAAGGTGAAGATGCAGACGTTCCCCAACATGTACAAAGGACTTGTTGACTGTTTTGTCAAAACCTATAAGCAAGTGGGGTTTCGAGGCTTCTACAAGGGAACCACACCAGCACTTGTAGCCAACATTGCAGAGAACTCCGTTCTGTTCATGTGCTATGGATTTTGCCAACAAATTGTGAGAAGAATTCTTGGAGTAGACAGAAAAACAAAGCTCAGGTTAGTAATAAATATCTGGTTTGTATTTTAAAAGAAATAAATAAATAAACAATCATGGGATTGCTACTTGCCAATACCCTATTGTCAGAGTGCAAGTGATGTCCCAGGCTCTCCTCTGACGGTGTACAGTGTAGTAAATTCTGGAATATAGGGCTTAGTGTGACAATACGGTGTCTAATATAACAGAGCTGTCTACTAACCAGTCACTGCAGCTGGCTGGTTTAGATGAGCACAGCTTCACCGGAGTATTAAACACCTGGAACATTTTTACCAATGGGATTGAGCATTGCAACACCTGAAAGTTAGCATTCCCTTAATATCTAGGTTGTTCTGATTTTGCAGGGGAGGTAGTGGCTCTTCTTACAGGGAGGCGTACTAAGGGGAAAGGGCACTTTTCTGATATTGTCTTGCTTTTAAAAATGTATTTATTTAAAGTTCAAAAGCTTGCTCAGCCTACAAACCCTTTACCTTTTTCTACCCACTAAAATGTAGGAGGTAGGCTTACCAGCAAAATGCTTCGCTTCTTCACCTTCCTTTGTGATCATCCTGGGAGGCAGACCACAGATGTACAGAGACCCTAGGATCATCTCCTCACGTAACTGAGGCAGCACGGTCATGCTGGATGTAGGGAAGGTAGTGCAGGAAACTTTGAAACAGTACTACTCTGTCTTTGGAGTAGGATATGGAATGGGAATGTAATTTGAGTATGTAGCAACAGCAAACACCTTTGGCATCTGACTGCTCTTTCCTTGGTCAGGTAATGGTGCTTTTTAGATTCAAAATGGCTCTTTAATGCCTTGTTGATTCAAGGTCAAATGGTGTGACTGCAGAGCTATGCCAGGACAAAACATTAAAGAATTTACATGGAAGATTCTCCTTTGGTGCTGTTTCCTTGTTCTTTTCAACTGGATCATTGTGGGGGCACCTTATGGCGTACATGTAAGAGAGAATTGTATTGACATGGTTCTTCAGCAGGGCCCTGATGAGAACATGTGGTCTGTCCAGGGCATCTCCACCCGTTCTTACTGTGGAAGTGTCAAGGAGCCCTTGTAGTGTTCTGTAGGGGAGGGAAGCGGCCCTGACAAGCTGGCTGACTTCCAGACATGCCAAGCTACAATTACCTTCACTGCCTCTGCTGTTTGAGAAACTGTCACGTTATCTTAGCCTGAAGAAGAAAATGCATCAAGTCACAAACTGAGGTGAACCCGGTCATTTTTCTTACCCATGGATAAGCAACTGCTTCCCACTCTTTCATTATTTTATAATGTTTCAGTTTTCTCAAAAGCAGCCACAATATTTTGGTTTTAAGTTACCTTTTCAGTTCATACCTTTGAAAGGCTTAGAAATAAGCTTGTCTAGCCTGCTTGTGTTTAGGGATACCCTGGTCCGAGTGTGAAGCCTGGCAAAAACAAGGACAAACTATAAAACATTTTTCAGTTAAAGGAATACGTGTCACTGATGCATAAGTCACAAAGAAAATAAATGAAGAGAGAAATGCTAAATTCTTGTTAACATATGCTTAGTCCAACCAACAGATTTCATTTCATGCCAAAGTGAGACAACAAAATGGAAAGAGAAGTGCTAAATTCCATTTGCTGCTCTGCAGGCAGATACTGATTTCTTCCACTTTAAAAGTTCTCATTAGTGCCATATCTGAATGTCATGAGCTTTGCTTCATGTCACAACTTGAGTTCTGTGATGCTTCAAGGTGAAAAGTTGCAGCTTTAATCTCTGATACTACAGATGTATCAAACTGCTGGGCACAGGGCAAACATTTCCCTTGGACGGAAAGAATTTCTGTGCTGCTGCAGTGAGATCAGTCTCAGCTGCACTGACTCCCCAGCTTCTGAAAGAGATGCTCCACTTCTTCGCTATTATGCAGCTCCTGTCCAACACACCAGTGTCTGTAGGAGCCTGTTTAAAATGCATTATAAAGCAGTATGGCCCTGGAGTACCAGCTTTTTGAGTCCTGGCTGTCTCGTAACCAGGAATTTGTGGTATGTGTAAAATCACCACAAAATAAGCCCCAGTTTTAGAACACTGAGTCACTGCAGATGACAGTGCTGTCTTGTTTGGTGGTGTGGTTTGTGTTCGTGCTGTCTCTGATTCACATGGTTGCATTCATAGCAGCACATCCAGACAAAGACTACAGTGATCCATTGTGCCTGCTTTCAGATTTCTAGTATCTTCCACTGAAAGACGTTATTAATATTGGTAAGGTGAATTTGAAAATACTGACATCTATCTATATGAGGTGATTATTGCTCCTATTCTCTCTGAGGAAACAACTAATAACCAAAAGTTGCCCAGTAAAACAAATCTATGGAAATCTTCATAAACACTATAAAATCTTCCCTTCTTGGCTTTTATTCTGCTGCAATCACGGAAGTATAGCAAAAAGGGTAGAGGTTGCAATATATCTCTTTGTTGTCAAAAGGGTGTCTTTCGGTCGTATAAGAAAATGGGATGAACTAGGTTTTTCCTCCCCCTGGTTCAAGTAAACGCCCTTTGCCCTTGAGAATCTTTCCGCCAAGACTGTCAGTTTTTCCTGATGCTATTTAGAGTACAGGTTCAGGAAGCTGACTGCTGGTGCGGTGGCTCTGCTGCACTGAAGGTCAGTGCCCAAATACCTTCTGCAGTTTCTTTCTTGCAGTGATCTCCAGAATGCTGCTGCAGGCTCCTTTGCCTCTGCCTTTGCCACCCTTGTCCTCTGTCCCACAGAGCTGGTGAAGTGCCGGCTACAGGCCATGCATGAAATGCAGTTGTCAGGAAAGATAATCCAGGGACACAAGTAAGTATACACCCTGCTCAGTATCTCTGAAACCCTTTCTTGTGTATTATTCCTTCAAATCTTGTATTGACTCAGTGTCACATTTATAGTGCACTGCTAACCAAAGAGTTGTGGCTGGGAGGGTCACAGCCTGCACACCTTCTGGGTGCTAGGAAAACTGGATGCCAGTGAAGGGCTCCCTGCAGGATCTTGCTCTAAGTCTTACATGAATTCAATTGTTTGCACAATGGGTCTCGCCCTTAATTGTTGCTGCAGTTGCCTATTGTTCTGTAACCTCTCATTATCTGGCTATTAAGTATCACTAACTGGGTCGACCTCTCTCAGTACAGTTTGGTCAGTAGTGAAGGGTGTTATCCAAAAGGATGGTCCCCTTGGATTTTATCGTGGCCTGTCAAGCACTTTGCTGCGGGAAGTCCCAGGCTATTTCTTCTTCTTTGGAGGGTACGAACTGAGCCGGACATTCTTTGCCTCTGGGAGATCAAAAGATGAATTAGGTACGGTGCCTTTTTTTACAGGGGGGCTTTCGCATGCTGCCATGGGGAACATAAAGGGGGGCAAATCTTCCCTGAAGATACACTAATGATGCACAGCAGTTGTAAAATACACGCAAAATGAAGGAAACGAGGCATACTAAATATGGAGGTCTGCAGTTTGTGTAGTTTGTAACAATGAATTACTGAAGTGACCACTTTCCAATGAAGCAGGATGTATCATTAATAGAAAATGAATACAGTGAGCTAATGCTACAAAACTGCTGAAATACCTGACCCTACAGTATAACACAATTCTGAACTATTTCATTTCAGCTGCCATTCAGAGTGATTTTGAAGGATTTAGCTGCATTCTCTTGAACAATGTGTTCAAGTATATGCTGAACTGTATGCGGACCATTAGATGTAGTTAAAATGATAGTAAGAGAACACACTGAGATTGAAAATTAGAAATGAAAAAAACATCGTGATGCCAGAATGAAGATTGCCTGTCTCCTGTTGAAAGACTGAACAGTAACACTTTGTCTCGCTTGGAGTCAGGATTTCAGCTGCATGCATTCTGGACTTGTTACAAAGTGTTTACAAACATCTGATCTGAAATACAAAATCAGGGTGCATCATGAAAGAAATGACTGACCACACAATAACTCTACTGTACCAAATAAATCTCTGTATATGTGATTAGTAACGCTATATGATGTTACTCTTAACCATTTCACAATTAACCTTGGAAAGTGATTACCAGTGTTAAAAAAGTGAATTTAGTTAATACAGTCAAAATTAAAATTGCAAGTTTTACATTTTTAGCACGGCCAATAATCTAAGAGGCACTCTTTATAACCTTTGAGTTTCTAGTTAAGACTTGCAATTTACCAGTGACTTGAAATTAAATTAAAGGTTAGTGGGAGAACAGAAACTGCTCTTTTGTCCCAAGCAGGTTCCTCTGTTCTCTTTGACTCCTATAGATGAAATAATGTTATATATGTGCTGGTGAATATTGTGGTGTGTATAAAAGCATATTTCTTAACTTTCAGGTCCCATTCCTTTGTTACTAAGCGGAGGTTTCGGAGGCAGCTGTCTATGGATTGCTGTGTATCCTGTGGACTGTGTCAAATCCAGAATTCAGGTTCTTTCAATGGCTGGAAAACAGGCAGGCTTTATGGGAACATTTGTAACTGTAGTGAGAACTGAAGGTGAGTATGCAAGCAGATCAACTGAATCTATAAGGCTGCAGACTGAAATCTATACCCTCCAATACCCAAAATCACTTAAGAAACCTAGTCTAGTGATAATGTGTTAGAGACAGACAATAACTGTTTCTAGCAAACAAATATCTACTTCATGTAGTGTGGCAAGCTTGGAGTCTAGAAATTGAGATCTACTGCATCTGCCCTGCCTCTTGGTTTAAGAAATGATTCACTTAAAGTTGACAGAAGCCTACTATGCATTAAAAGCAGATAAAGAAATGGGCTCTATTACCTGTGACCAAACCTATACATGAAAATGGAAGGAACTAGGTAAGTTCCATGCAGAAGTTTTCTTCACCCCTAGAAGTTAATATATGGCTGAGGATTGATTTATCAAACAGCCCTATCCAGCCTGGTCACTTGAGGCATCTACCTCAGCATCTCCTCTCTGGAAAAGGCCTGTGTCAGGCACTTTGGAAGAGGGTCTAAGAATATACATGGCAGCAGATATGAATCCTGCCCCCATTGCTAGGTGAGACAGTCATCAGAACTGGAGTCTGACTTGGGGCATAGCTCCAACAGAGTCTTGCTCCCCCTTTGGCAGCAGAAGTGCAGCCACTGTCAGGTGTATCTCAGGTGACCAAGACTTTGTCGTAGCTGAAATAAGCATCTAACATAAGCCCTTACATGGCTAAACTCCTGTTACAACATTAGATACTCCCCTATCAATATCCAGTAACACTGCAGTCAACAGCTACACCAGTGAGTTCAGCTGTGTTCCTGCTCCTCTAGGCAGAAGCATTGCTTCAGTATCCTTCACAGGTAAGAGCACAGTAGTTGGTGCAGACAGCCACTTTAATAAATTGCTAACTGGCTCTGGTTTCATTTCCAGGTGTACTTGCCTTGTATTCTGGACTAACGCCAACTATGATCCGGGCATTCGTGGCCAATGGGGCACTGTTCCTTGCCTACGAGTACAGCCGGAAACTTATGATGAAACAAATAGATTCTTACTGATACCTTCTAGCAAATGAAGAACAAGAGATTGTTTAAGGGTCATTTAAATAAATGATGAAAAACACATAGATCACATGATGGTCTGAGCAGAACCAAATCAGTGACCTAATTTTAGGAACTCAACTCCAGTCTAAGATTTGTAATCTTTAAAATCAGGTGATTTTATGGAGGTGTGTACATGTTGCTTGAATTGCACAAGCAGAACTATCTCCCTCTTACAGATTCTGCACTAGATACGCTGCATGTCATAAATGTCTTTCCTGATGTGTAATGGTGCTAAAAATATTTACGTTGACCTGTGGGGTTTAATGTAACATGCAACAGTAGGTTGTGATTTGTCTATGGCAAAGCACTGATTTTAAAACCATGCTGCAGTTGTGACCTTTTTGTGGTTGTTGCTGATGTCTGACTCAAAATAATGTCAGTTCTTGTCTCATCTTGCTGATTATAGATGACTTAGATATACCCCTCACCTAGGGAGACCTTTCCTTCTCCAGCTAGACCCCTGTCCTTCTCCAGCTCCCTGCTGCTTTGGGACTTGCCAAAGTCAGGGCAGAGGGTGTCTGACATTACATACTCTGTCCTAGTGAATGGGTTTATAAAAGTAGGAAACATTCACCCCCTACCTTATATGACTTAGAACCTGAGATATGCTTGCATTTATGATAAAAGAAGCACAGTAACAATATTAAGGAGGCTATGCAGCATTTCATTGTTTTCTAAATCCTTTCAAAAAGTGCTGGAGTAGGCTAAGCACAACTTAACATAAGGGATACTGCTGGAAAGAGCTGCTGGCTCTGAGCTCAGAATTGTAACTTTGTGCAGGCTCCAGTTTAGGTCACCTTGGCACAAATGAGGCCACAGGCTAGAAGGACAGGAAGGTGGAGAGGAACAGAAAGCCAGAACTGAGTTGTTAAAGACAACTAACACCATAGGTTCCAGCATAGCAGTCTTACTGGGGCTGGAGTCCTGCCACTTACTGTGCCTCTTCAGCTGAGTGGAAAAAGCTCATATGACTGGATAGCCTGTATCACCCTCTGGCCTGGAGGGCATGCCTGCTTGGTCATGTTACTTGATTAAATATGCAGTTAGTCAGTATTACCCAAAATGATGCAGTGACACTTCTTTCCAGTGAAACATTCTTCAAGTAGAATGCTCTTCCTACAGGCATGCTCTGCTTTGTAAGAAGCAGCTACTGCCTTATCCTGGAATAAGTCAAAGCAGGTCTTAGAACAGCACAAACTCGGCCTGAAGTTGTACAGAGATGCTGCCTGGGTGCAGCAAGTGCAGCCCACGAGTGTGGGGGCAGTGGGGGGCACAGACAGAGCCCTTTGACTTGCTGAGATCATCACAGCTACATGGAGATGAGCAGCTTGTTATAGCAGCCACATTTGTCAGTGACAGACAAGAGTCAGAGCTGGAACAACCTAGTTTTGCATGTTACAGCTTCCCTTTCAGATCCCAGAAATAGGAACAAGCTTTAGGCATAGATGAAATCACCTCAATACCCGCTGCCTCTTGCAGTGGAGCCAGGGGGTGCACTTAAAGTGGCTCATTCCTTGCATTGTTGCAGCCTCTTTGATGGAAGGTGGTTGCTGCAGTTCCACAGAATCTTCTTGCTCCTCCAGCGCCTCCAAGTGCAGAAGGAACAATTCATCTCCCTTTCATACACCGTGAGAAAAGGCAGTTAAAGCAGGGCATGGCTGAAGAATCTTTGGTGTCTCTTGTACCAACATACCTTGATTGACTGGTACACTAGGGACAGGGCTACTCTGCATTGCCAGTACTTTAAAAGGAATTTATACCAAATGTTTAAATAATTCAGGTAGGACAATGAGGCTTTAAGAGTTGTTAGACTTCCCCTTCTTTCCAAAGTTGTCTAGTTAAGAGAAACAGTATATTTGTACATGTTTGTAATGGTTATGAGAAGGTGAGGACTGACTCCACCTCAGTGGAATACTTCAATCTATTTCTTAGATTTGTCTTTGCTTTCATTTTTTAAAGCTCATGGTTGCAGTTTTTAATACAGAAGTTGAAGCTTCAAGAGAAGCAGGGTATTTAAAACAACCTACAGCAAGAAGCTGCTGGCATTTTTGAGAGTTTACCTTCTGAAGTTGATGTAAGCAGTAATTTTTCCTTTCTGAGCTGCTTAAGCTGTACACGTGTATCAGTTGTTCAGCTAAAAACTTCATAATGTTGGTATAGGAATTCATGGAAATAAAGTTTCATTTGATTAATTAAGTACCTGATGATTGTTTATGCCATTTACCAAGCTCATCTAGCTGACAAACAAAGAGGTTGAATTCAGCATCGCCACCTCTCTGGAATTAAAGAAAAACTTTATACAATCAATGAACATCTAAAGCCCTCAAAACTGAAGGGAAGGGGGCAGCTAGAGTAAGTAAGCTGTTGCTGTGAAACAACGGCTGATTTTACATCTATGGAAAATGAAACCCATAGTTCAGCACTTGGCCTGTTGCTTTGTTAGTACCAAAGTCAGTTCTAGCATTAAAGTTCACCTCAAATTCCAAGTTTCTAGATTACCATGATACAGGCTATAAGATCTTCTGTCATAAGAATACCAGGAGTCCAGCATAGGTCGCCTAAATTCCACATATATAAGGGATGTGTGTCCACCACCCTGTGAAGTTCAGTGCAACAGGGAGGCAGGGCCTATTGTTACCCTCTTCTGAGCAGTGGTGCCTGGATCTAGCAAGAGACACAGTACATCCCTTTGTACAGCTATTTTGTTCCTCATTCCTGCTTACACATTAGTTTTTACTTAACTGCGTGCACTTCTGCTAGAAAAATGTGACTTGCTGTTACAGCCTCTGCTGCTGCTGCCATCTGAGAAAACTGGCTTACTCCATAAGCAGGAAGATGGGTCACCTTAAGTGCCCTGCCAAGAAAGGGCATCAGCTTGTACAAAGGGCATCCTAGGACAGTGATATCCAATTGCCTGAGCTAAGCCAAAATGAACTTGGTCATCGGCCACTTGTAGCTGCAATAAAAGGGCATCCTCTTTTAGCCCTAGCCACATTCACGTGGACACTGAGGCCTTAGGTGCCTGCTTGCCCTGTTGCCCTCTAGTGTCTCATGTCTGTGTAAGTGGGTATTTCTTCCTTTTCTCAGGCTAGAAATGTGGGGGTCGCATTAACCTTGCCAGCACCACTTAACCTTGAGGGCCAGTTGGCTCCAAAGCAACACTTTGGAATGGGGAATGGCACTACAGAAGTTGAACATGAGCCAGCACACCCTTGCAGCAAAGACTAGGCTGCTAAAGCAGGCTCTGGAGCCAGCAGGTGAGACAGTTCTGACCCTCTGCTCATACCTCTCAGATCTGTTAGAGCAGACATGGCAGACCACATCCAATTTCATGTTCCCCAGGACAAGAAAGGTGGTGACATACTGGAGCAAGTCAAGCAGAGGGCCATGAGAATAGTTTGTTCACCCATTACAGAAAGCTGGAGAGTCTACACTTGCCTCATTCACGGGAGGGGATAGGCTAGGCTCTTTGCAGAGGCTTACAGGGGCAGGACAAGATGCAACAGGTACAACTTGGAATAAGGGAAATTCCAACCAGGAAGAAAAAGCAGGTACAAGATCAAGTACTGCATGAAAAATCCTATCTGTGGAGATACATAGGAGTGA
This sequence comes from Mohoua ochrocephala, assembly GCA_013398855.1. Lineage (NCBI taxonomy): Eukaryota > Metazoa > Chordata > Aves > Passeriformes > Acanthizidae > Mohoua > Mohoua ochrocephala. The sequence continues at coordinate 374,567 of VZTA01024010.1, read as the reverse complement.
ACTGGATTGGGTGAGCCAGCTCTAACCAGGCTTGTTTTGCACAGGAGCTTGGACTTCACATATTTAAGTACCCCAGGCTCACTCTATCCTGCACCTAGAACTGTAAACAATTGGTGTGACACTGTTGATCATTCAAGACAGGCTTCAGCCTCCACACTTGAAATACAGTGCTGATAGAAGCAAATTTCATGAGCCCAGCTCCTAAATATTAGGTAAATACACAGCGATCGCAAAAGTTGAGCCCACACATGGTGCACTTCACAGTACACCACTACCTTCAAGTAAGCACAGGGAAGGTATGTGACCTCTCTGCTTATTTCATTAACTGGAAAGCCACGTCACTCCCCTTCCACAACAAGAAGACTAAGGAAGCAGCAGAACCAAGATGCTAACACCTCAGCATGTTTCACATAAATGAAGGTACAGTCTCCATAGAAAAACTGCACTGCTGAGAATAGCTGGAAGTAGAATAAGCATCCTGGAAGTTTGTGCACTACAGATCCTAGTATAGCTCAAGAGGGGCCAGTGAGCATTTGCACTATTTGCTCAAATGAGCAGGTGCACAGATCAAACCCCTCATATGCAGGTATTAAGGCAGCCACACTAACTGATCCCAGGCAGCTGGAACGCTCAGGAGCTGATGAGAGCCAGACTTAAGCCTTAGGGTGAGTGGCCATCACAGCCCTTTGTGGGGAGGTACAGCAGTAGAAAAGCAGCTGTGCGGTCTCCAACCTTCACAACCTTCACAAGGCCAGGTGCTGCTCAAAGCCCTACATCACTGATTCCTGATGAAGAGCAGTTCAATACCAAGGCTTCTGCTCAAGAAGCAGTAATCCAGCACAGAGAGATTAATCTTTCTCCCTCAAAATGCCCATATTCTACTGATCTGTGGAAAACCTCAATGCTGAGGCAGTCATGTGAGATTTTTCCAGTCTCATGCACACCGCTGGTCTTCATCCACCATCGTGTCAATGCTCGTGCTTAAAGACAGGTAATTGCCTTACATTACTCAAACAGGAATTACCTGTATGCAAAGATATCTAAGCTCCAAGGACCCAATGACGTGACAGTCAACCGACATTAAGTAACTCTTCAGAGTATTATTGCCCTGCACAACAGAACGTCATGTAACTTTATTTGAGAAGTTGTATCTACACAGAAATACATTAAGTACATCCAAATGAGACTGCTTCACTTAATACTGAAACACCAAGACATTCTCCAGGAAAGAGATTAATTTTACATGTTTCCCTTCTTTCAGATTTCCCTTATGGATCAATAAAGTTCACCTCCACAGCAAATGTCTCACTATAGACTTTCCATGTTTTACACTTGTGAGGGTTATCCAGCTCATTCCTGGGAAGGTAGAGTCTGAAAGACAAAATTCAGTAGCATATCTTACGGCCTAAGACATGCTTTTCCTTTCAGCCAGCTGAGAGATCTTCTAGCTCAGCCCTACAATATTAAATACAGCCCCAGACCCTGAATTCAAACAGACATCAGCCATACCTGCATAATGCTTTGCATCTTACGTAGTCTGAGAAAAAAAGTCAACATGATGTGTTCATGGGTTGGTTCCCTACCCTCCTCCCAGAGCCCCACAGTGCAAGACAGAGTAAAATTAATATTGCATTCAGCTCAAGGCCTCCTGATATGATGCAAGTGCCAGGAATTTAATAATCAACCTTCCTAAAGGCAAGGATTTGATTCAGTACTCAATCCCTTCAGGCATGTTCTCCAATTTTAATGTTTACCAAATTCATGTCTAATAATCACTTAAAAGCACTTGCACATCAGCCATGTCTGAATTAGAGATACAGAGATAGAAGCACTGCCTTAACAGCTGTTTCACTTCTGATCACACCTAGCCCACTCAGGTCTACCAGAAGGTCTGGGCAGAAAAGGTAGCCTAGTGGGGCATCCTCCATAGTTCTGGAGGAAACAAAGCACTTCAGCAAAACCCTCAAGATGGCAATGTTGCAGGGCCATCAGACAGCTGGCACACATTTCTCCTGGCACTAGCTTGGTCTCATTGGTGTCTGCACCAGGATTGCAAGGTACATTGCTGGCTCAGCATATTAAGTTAACAGTTACAAACAGACTCGTGGCTACATCTTCCCAGGCTCTAACAGGATCAGTTGATTAAAAACTGGGTTTTTTTCTATTCCAGTCATTGAGAACACAGTAATTATATCTCATATGCCAAATTCACTGTTCCACTACCTAAATCTGTCAAGCAAGGCAGACCAAAGATAAGGCTTTCTTGTTTCTGCATTTCTACATCACTCCCAAAGCAAGGTAGACAAGCCCAACCTTCACTGGCTGGAGCTTCTCCAGGAGTTCCAGTCTCAGCAAGCAAAATCACAGTAACTTCTAACTTTATCAAAAGCATGAGAAGCCATAAGAGGGCCTTTATGGTGATCCCAAGCATCAGTACCTCTAAGTGTGGTCTTAATGTTTGCCTACTAGGCTACTGAGTTCCAGTCTCTCAGGCAGCCATACTATAGAGGAAGGCAGATTTGAATAGTTAGCATCACATTTTTTAATTCAAATTCATTAACAATGATTAGAGAGCACCAAGGAAATAATCCAATGGTTTAAGTTAAGATAAAAAGCTCCCATATGTTTAAAATATTTGGCACAGTGCAAGCAACTGCCTGCTCACAAGTTCCAGTCGAGGGTCAAAGACCAGTAACCACACGAAAGTTAGCTGGCTGATCAGGCCTGTCTTATCTCAGCTTTCAGTACTACGTTTATGATCTTTCAGCTCTATGCAGACACCAGAAGTTAGGACCTAAAGGCATTCACTATGATCACTTACCTGTTATTTTCAATAAAGGAAGTGTTGAACCAGAAAAAGAATGGGCAGTCATCATAGCCTTTTGGGAGAGCCTAAACACAAACACTTTGTTTAAGGACCGTGTTACACAACAGAACTTTTTTTTGTAGAGCAAGAGTACTCACTGTTCTTCACTAATTTGGTTTACAAAGCTACAGTGCCAGAATCAGTACACTTGAAGAGCCCAATATCACACAGAGATCACTATTTTCTCTGCAATTATTTCAGTACCAAGTCACTCAATACAATGAGGCAAGACCCCCATGCTTTGGAGCGGCAGGTACCCAACTAAGATGCCCTGGTTGTACTGCTGTTTGAACAGCCAGGTGCTTCCCCTGCTTGCCTAGGCTGATGTTGCACCGCTTGCTGCATCCCTCACTGCACAGTGAGACACAGCAGGAGTCTCTCTGTTCCTCTGGGGAGGAACAGATTCTGCCCCACACTGTCCAGCCAGGCAGGACCCACTGCAGTTTGCACTGCAGCCTCTCCCCATATCCAAGGGAAGGTCTTCACACTGGCATACTTACAGAATTGGATTCAAATCTGACTTTCACATCACCACTTAGAACAGGGCAGTCTTCCAAGCCAATGACTACAGAGTCACTTTCAGAATCAAAGAAGAGCTGGATAACAGAATAAAGTATTTGTCTTATGAAAGTTTCTGCAGCAAGACAAGGGACCAATTCACAACAACACATAACTACTCATTCATGGTGCACAAATACAACAGCGGTGCTAGAATAACAGACAACGGTTTAGGCAGCTCAGGACAGAGGGAACCATTTGCATTTAAGCGACTCCCGGGGAAATCTCTCATTATCTTACCACTACTTTTCCCAGGATCTGGCAAAGTTTAGCTTTTTCCTCCTCTTGGAATTTACATCATCCATTTAGTTAGACTGTGTAGAAATTGAATATTGGACATAAAACCAAGACACTTCTGACCTACAAGTCAGTTTTCAGCTTCTGTGACTCAACTCATGTGTCTTCACAGTACTCACCTTGCAGTTTTTTTGATTGGCACATACACATTGCAGTACAACTTGCTTCCTTGTTATTATCTGCACCTTCATATCAGTTCCATTGCCTTTCCCAACTCCTAGGAACAAAGTGTTGCATTATACCAGAGGCACACACGTTAGCTGGAAACGTAAGTAGTCATAAAAACCAAGTGCAATCCCATTCAAAAGTGCTTTCTTTCTAGAAGGCCTTCCTCAAGACTCCAGAGACCTCAAATGCTGAAGGTAAGTCAGTATTCAAAGGCTGAAAATTACACTTTGAAGTAACAGTGAATCCCACTAGGGGAACAGGCTAATGTAGAATCTAGTTCCATTGACTGAAAAATAACAGCAGTTTGAGCTCCCCTAGAACAAGGAGTGATGAACTTCCAGCCTTTGATCAAGATTACCAGTACACAGGCACAGAAACAGACATGTATCTAAAGCTCAGAAACATTAGTGGATCCAGTTCCACATGGCGAGTTAGGCTCACTTGAAAAGTGATTCCCCTTCCAAAAAAGAGCAGGTTGTATGTGAGCCATCGTTTGGTCAGACATCCAGAAAGTGACACCACACAGAGCAACTGACTACAAAATACTCTCCATTGTGTTCTGTGTCATTTAAATTCTCAAATCCCAGTAAGTCTACATTCCTATCATGGGCTTAGCAAGAGAGACAGCTATCAGTTGCCTGTAATAGGAAACCATTACCAGACAGAAGAATGCCCAAATACAAGAGTCCTTACCGTGTATAGTGTGGATTTTGAGGTTTTTTATTTTGAGTTGCCTCTCTGGTGGGAGTTTCAAGTTATACTTGTTTTTCAGGATCTCATAATACCCAACATACCTACTCTGTAAAGCAAAGAAACCAGACACATTATGCAGTTTCTGTACCCAACTCAGATTAATTTTAGGCGGAAGTAGGATTTAAATAGATCTTCTACACCAAGTTTTTAGCTCTTCAAAGTCCGAAGCGAAGAAGAAAGACAACTGTTCTCCTTCCCTTCCCCAGTTCAAACAATCTTCTAGACAAATTCAACATCTACATTTTTGATCAGCATTTGAATTTCATGTTTTAAGAGGAATTCTGTACTTTTTAGTTCAGCAAGAAGTGAGGAGCTCTTATATTGTAGCTTTAAGAGGCTGAATGTTTAAACATACAAGATACTTTCATTTTACTGAAGGACAGCTGTATTTCTATTTTGTACCAGCAATTTTAAGTACCCCTGTCACCAGATCCACTTCCCAACTCTGCATCACGCAGAACAGTAAATCAAGATGAGCAAAGCCCCAAACTGTGGCCTGAGGCAAAAACCTGTATAGTATTTCCCAGTGAATGCAGTCTGCAGGAGATGCATTTCTCCACCCAAGCCAAATCAGCACCATGGCCCCATCCCAGGCTAGGCTGCAGGCCTCCATGCATCCTTGTTAAACAGTCCAGTTGCCTTAGAGTGCTGTGCTCTTGTGAGGGTGCCCAGACATTCTGTGGAGTCTGCATCTGTGCAGATATTCTAGACCTGACTGGACACATCTGTCCAGGTCACCCTGCTTGAACAGCAGGGTTGGACTGAAAGCTTTCCTAATCTCAGCAATTCTGTTGTTATCCTAGATACTATACTTCAGATTTGACATTATTATGCAGAGAAAGGCATAAGGGGAAGGGGAAAGATGCGGGGCAACCCTGTCGGTTGTTCATCTTCCAACTCTCACTGAAAGAGTACAGACAGTTCAGGAGTTCAGCGAGTAATAGGAACCTACATCTCTGAAACAAGGCAGGGGAGGTAGGGTAGCATAAGCACTCACAAGGTTAGTACTGGTTTGACTACTGTTCCTGAACCTGCTCAAGCTTACCTGCGAGGGAGTTTCAACTCCTTGAAACTTGGTACTTGTGCTTCTATCAGTTCTTCTCTCCCCAAAGTAGTCCAAACTTTCCTACGCAGGAAGATAATTTCAAGGGTTAAGCTACCCATCCCACCACCATTCCCCTTCTCGAGAAGGGCATAGTATACTAGAACTACACTACTCAAGTCCAGTAAAGGAATGCAAGCGAAAATATGCAATAGTTGTTTTGGTACCTTTTAAAGGAGACTTTTAATTACAAGAAGAAAGTACTACTTAGGAAGTCAGATACACAAATCTGACATAAATCTGTCATCCATGAAAGAGTGAAGGAGAGCAATATGACTTTTAAGCAACTGCTTTAGAACCATCTATATTTCTCAAGTGGTCTGTGGCAGACCAAGCTGAACATTAGTTCATATCTTCATGAACCAAACTCAGGGGAAAACAAGTGATTAAATGGATACACAGTCTGCCCAGACTACCTTGAGTGTCCTGGGCCTTCTGCATCCCAAGTCTCCAGCTGATATCAGACCTGGGATACTAAAGCAGTATAAGTACCTGTCCTGGTTAGGACTTGATCTTTCTCCCTTTCCCTAGAAGGGCTTCCTTTTGTAATGCTGGCTTGTCAAGACAAGACAATTCTTGATGCCACACTACTTGGAGGGAGATTGGGCAAAAAAATTGCTTAAAACCACTTAAAACCAGTGATACTATCTTTAGGAGACTTTGATCCGGAGTCACCTACAGTTTAAGTTGTTGCTCAAGGCCCTAGATCCATTATTCCTCCTAAAAGACTGCTTCAAGTTGGTAACCTGTTAAATGCTATTTTCCCACTTCTTTCAGATCAAGAATAGTCTCTATCAGAATTTACACTTGCATGAAGTAGGAAGACTTGCATGAACTGTTTTAAAACCAGACCCTTCAGAGAATCCTTTTTCTAGTATAGAATTTTTGCAGAGTATTAGTGCATTTCACCAATTCAGGAAATCCTAAAAGGACATTTTGAATACCAAACAAATCAAAAAATAAACAGCAGTTTTTACCTTTGCACTCTCAAACTGGTCACTGTCTATGAGCCAGGTACAGACCATTGTTCCAGTCCTGCCTGTATTAGACATACAACACCAGTTGAATTGCAGCAGTTCAAAGGTATTTGGGATTATTTTTGTGAAGGTAAAGTCATCTCTTGTTATCTCATCTATTTCAAGAGTTGTAAGTGACAGTCAAGTAGTCAAGTACCTGTATTTCTGAGAAGAATGAGTTAAAGACAAGGTACTACTGTTTGTCAACTTGTTCCCTGTCCCCACATTTTCATTACTAGAGACACTTAAGCAGCTGGTCAGTATCTGTACACTCCATTCAGCAGGGAATAGAGTCAAGCACTCTACTAAACGAGGCTATAGACTGAAACGTCCCAATGCTAAAAGTGTCAAGAGTTGTTTCTCTGCCCTAATCGGTTTCCCGGCAACCCTACTAAGAAGCCATCAAGTCTGCTAGCATGAAGATGCCTATATCGTTTCAGCTTTCAATTTAAAATCTCAGAGGTCAAGCCACCCTCCCTACACTTGTTCTTCAAGCTGGTTTTGACCGGCAGGTAGTTTCAACATTCAGTTGGGAAAAACCTTTGAAAGCAGAGCTCCACCTGGGGGCAACTATTTGATGTTAAATAACCACCTACTTTAAGCCAAGTATTTGCAGTAGTAACAGCAGGTGAGTAAAGATGTAGCAGATGTTTGCAGGGAAATTTGGCTTACTTGCAGTTATTTATGCATTTCAACAGCTCCCACACTACTGTTGGCTGCAGACAGCACCTGCAGGTTAGCTCACATGTGTGATAGCTTTCACTGTTCTTCTTTCCCTAAGACTCCATTGTACTCTGTCACCTAACACTGTGTGTATCTTGATTTAAGATCCAGCAGTACCTGGAACATTCTAGAGGGTAAAGTTATGGAGCAGATTATCTTGAGTGGTATCACACAACATGTACAGCACAACCAGTATGGATTTATGAAGGGCATGTCCTGCTTGATCAACGTGAACTCCTTCTATGAGATGGTGACCCACTTAGTGGATGAGGGAAAGGCTGTGGATGTTGTCTACTTGGGCTTCAGTAAAGCCTTTGACACCATTTCTCACAGCATTCTCCTGGAGAAGCTGGCTGCTCATGGCTTGGACAGGCGCACTCTTCACTGGGTAAAAACCTGTCTGGATGGCCAGGCCCAGAGAATCGCGGTGAATGGAGTTACATCCAGTTGCCAGCTGGTCACTATAGTGGTGTCCCCAGGGCTCAGTACTCCAGCTAGTTGTTTAATATCTTCACCAACAATCTGGACAAGGGGACTGAGCGCATCCTCAGCCAGTTTGAAGGGGACACCAAGTTGGATAGGAGTGTTGACCTGCTAGGAGTGTTGGAGGGCAGGAAGGCTCTGCAGAGGGATCTGGACAGGCTGGATTGATGGGCCAAGGCCAACTGCATGAGGTTCAATAAAGTGAAAGGCCGGGACCTGCACTCGAGTCACAACAACCCCTCACAGTGCTACAGGCTCAGGGCAAATTGGCTGAAAAGCAGCCCACTGGAAAAGGACTTGAGGGTACTGTTCAACAGCAGCTGAACATGAGCTAGCAGTGTGCCCAGGTGGCCAAGAAGGCCAATGACATCCTGGCCTGTATCAGCAATAGTGTGGCCAGGAGGACCAGGGCAGTGATTGTCCCTCTCTGCTTGTCACTAGAGAGGCTGTACCTTGAATCCTGCATTAAGTTTTGAGCCCCTCACTCCAAGAAACACATTGAGATGCTGGAGTGTGTCCAGAGAAGGGCAACAGAGCTGGTGAAGGGTCTAGAGCACAAGTCTTACAAGGAGCAGCTGAGAGAGCTGAGTGTGTTTAGCCTAGAGAAAAGGTCTCAGGGGAGACCTTTTGGCTGTAAAGGTCATAGTGAGGTGGGGTTGGTCTGCTCCTTCCAAGTAACAAGCAATAGGAAGAGAGGAAGTGGCCTCAGGTTGCCCCAAGGAAGATTTAGATTGGATATTAAGAAAAATTTCTTCTCCAACAGGGTTATCAAACACTGGAACAGGTTGCCCTGGGAAGCAGTTGAATCACCACTCCTGGAGGTATTTAGATGTGCAGATGTGGCATTGAGAGACATAGTTTAATAGTGGACCCGAGAGTACTGGGTTAACGGTTGGACTTGATCTCAAAGATCTTTTTCCAACCTAAACAATGGATAGTTTGAGCTATATTACAATGCAAAATATTTAGAATGGGTGACTGGCTACCAGAAGCCAAAGCAGCAGCCAAACACTTAACAGCAGCAGTTTCAGTAGCCCCCTATCCTCAGCCTCTCCTGGGGGACTGCTGTCCCAGCTGCCAGAGCACCAGAAAGTTATTGAAGAACATTTTAAGAGACACAATGACAGCTTAGACTAAGAACCAATTTAGACTACCTAAAAATGGCGTTGTGTAACACTAAACACAGAGTACTATACTCTTGCTAGTCATCACAGTGTCTGCAGAATTTGTCAGGTTACACTGTAAACCCATCTCATAATATGGTTTAAGGCCACACTAACATCAAAGAAGCTATAATAACAAAGAAGTGTGATTTGTAGCACACACAGATCACACGTGAGAAATCCCACCTTTGCCTCCTTTACAGTGAATTGCTATGACATTCTTCTCATCTTGATTCATCCATTCACGGACACTGGCAGTGAATTTCAGCATGTCCCTAAATAAGAGGATAATTAGTGGCTCAAAGCAAATGCCTACATAGAACTATTACAATGCATGTATTTCTTGACAAGACTCACTGTAGCGCTGGGACATTGTGGTCATCAATGAAGATCCTTTCCACCCTGTAGTGAAAGTACTTGGGGTCATAGCCTTTTTCACCTATTGGAAAAGATCTGAAGTTATGCCAGGAAGGGAGAAGGATCGTGACAAAGAAAGGGGCTTGTAACACACAACTAATGACATGAGCATGTACTAGTGTCTAAAATACAGTAGTGTTAATAGATAGATCAAAATGAAAAAAACTGAGGTAACTTGGCTAAAACCATGCATGCTTAGCTTCTGGTTTCACACTTTTCACTTATGTTAAACTTTAACTCCAATATTTCAATATAGTAAGCAGCTGAACATACTTACTGCAGAGGTTGTAGACTTTATAGTGGTCTGGATGTTTGGTGTCCAAAAATCTTGCAACTTCCTAAGCAATAATGAGTTCAGAGTAGTTAATGCTCTACTCCTTATTTCCACTGCCACCTCAACCCCCTCACCCCTCCAGGTGGGATCAGCAACTGCATTCATGAACAGCCCTTGGACAGCAGGCCTTTCCAATCCAACAGCTCAGGTTCTTGTCTGGAACAAAAGTCCTACTGCAGCTACCTTCCTGTCCCTATATATGTTTCTACAATATCAGGAAGGATAGCTCTGAAATGGACATTATGTATGCAGACCTTTTAAACAACTTTATTTAGATTAATAGATCTTATCACTATGACTAGCCTGGGACAAAATTGCCTTGATTCTTCAAAGCATTCCCAAAGAACAGGGGCATCAAAGCACCAGTGTGTGCACACTACGAGATACAACCTACTAGGATTAGCTGAGACACTACAACATAAGCAGCGCGCCACAGTGGAGATCATCAGTCAGTCATTCCAACCAGCAAAGGCAGAAGAACTAGGACTGACATGATCTAGGTCCCATGTAAATCAGTGGGAACCTATAAAAGAAACAGGTTTCAGAAACAGTGAACTTGGTAGATAAGATTTTTACCTTTATGGGGTTCCTGTAGAAAGACTGCTTCCCAGAAGATGGAAATGACATTGCAATAATTCGATCTGTTGAGAAGACAGCAATCACAAGTAACAGCAGGAAGCCTTCCCTACACATAACGACTACATGATTGAGAAACATCTTTCCTGAAATGTCTTACTCCTACCCCGATTATAAGAACAATCTGCCCATTTCTGGGAGGCTTTCCTCTACATTTAGCATAGCTGGAACAAGACAAATAACGCTTCCCAAAGCATCAGCCACCATCAAGTGTCAGTCTCCACAGAATCAGAAGCAAAAATACTGTAAGTCAATACTTTCCCAGCACTGGTTCCCCAGGCCTCACATAAATTTCTATCACTACATGCAGCATGTACAACTCTCCCAAGAAGGCTAATTCTGGAGAATAGTGTCAGTCAGGAATCTGTATTTCAAAATCCCACAGAAAAGGAGTAGGCCTGGTTTGACTTCATACTTAAATTTCATGAGTCTAAAACATTGTCTGTATTTCATGACAAGCTCTTATTAACTCAAAAACAAGTCTTAACGGGACATAACATGCGGCAAAGTGACATTTGTTTCCACAAACCAGTAATATAGGTGAGATCCAGATCAAAGCCATCTTTCATGTAACGTCTTTTGTTTTCAGAGACCTGACCAGAAAAAAAGTAAGAGTTAATCTCCCACAAGAATGCCAACGATCACTAAGCGTTGCCTGTTACTAGGAAAATTCAGCCATCTAGACTCTCAAGTTAAGCTTGAGTAGCAGAGCCTCATTTCACTACAGCATTATCCAAGAGCAAAATTTCTTGTATGAACTTTTAGGTAGAAGCTCTGTATAGAATTTTTACCCTGAAGTATCAAAGTTTATTCTACTGAAAAGAACACTGCAGATCCTTTGCATACTGCAGCATGAATCTGTCATTTTTATTTGAGTGTTTGGTGACTGAAGGAAAAAAGAATAAAGTTAAGGGTACCATAACCAAGACTGCTTATTCCTGAGCAATAGGACATACTTGAGGCTTAAAGTACCACTTGAATGCCTCTGATGAAAATAAGAGGCATTTAGAGAAGATAGGGTTTCAACAGCTAGATTGGTTTGTTTGCACCCAAAATAAAGCATCAGACACATTAAAACTCCTACCTTCCCCCATGTGAGGGAAAACAGTCTACGCACCACACAAGCTGGAAATTGTCAGCTGAGACACACGGTGGTGTTGCAATCACTTTGATATGTCGGCCTTCCAGGTCAAGTTGCTGCTTACTTGAGCAAAGCTGAGAATGAAAAGGCTTTACAGAAGGCGGAGGCAAAGCTCCAGAGCCCTGTCAGGGACACTGAGCAGATGTGCTGTTTGGGCAATACTATCAATTGCAGACCAACAGGCCATGGTCAGCCTTGCAATTTACCACTGATGCTGCCTGGAGAAAGAGTTGGAAACAGTAGTAGTAGCCTAGGCATGTGAAGAGGCCAACTCACCATTCTCCTGGTCACCACTTCAAGTTGCTTCTTTTGTGAAGCCAGACGAAATATTCTCACCAAGATGACAATTCTCAGAATTCGGAGGAAAATAACCATTCTAGATGGCACATTCACCATGAAAGAAAATGGACACAAACTTAGAGGCAAAGATTAAAGCTATTTAAAAGCTGTTTCAGAGACAGTTTAAAACTTTGAGTCACATATTAAACTAGGACTTCTCAGGCTGATTTTGGAACTAATACTGTTCTTGAAGAATATCATGGGTTTATTGTCAAGAGTTTTTTGTGAATACGTGTTCTGAACAGCTAACAGAACTAGGAAATCCCCTACTTGCTCAAAGAGACTTCCACAGGCACTTCTGGCTAGAAAGCAACAAATTCCATTAACATTACCCATGTTATTATCACCAAATTCTTGTTCCTTGAAGCTTACTCTCAACTATACATTTAAGTGTATGTAGCCACCTGAAAAATGACTGAAAAGAAGCTAGACAGGCTAAGTACATCATGACTTGATTAAGAAGCCTGATAACAGATCAGTATATATCCTGTGTTTAATCATTCAGCAACCTGAACACTTGGTTTGGTTTGAGGAACTTTGAACTACTGTTGAACTTTGAAGCAGGAAAGCAGCTTAGGTGAGTGGTTCTATCAAAACAACTGAACAGCAGCAGCTGCTTTCCCACACTCCTAGGGACAAGGGCAAACTAATATTCATTTCATTCCTTAAGGAGGTAAGTGAGCATACCCTTCAAGCAGCACACATTCTAGGTTTCGATACACTTGTGTAAAAATGCTGGTGAATGCCAACAGTAAGGGAGACAAAACTCCAGTTGAACACAGTCTGCTCTCCACTGATATGGAGCTTGAAGTCAGCAAGGTAAGGTTGTCCTGGATACCTGGAGGAAAGTTTCAGTTTTTCCCTGAGCTTCTTCCAAATTCAGTATGACCCTCCTGTTTTCAAAACAGAATTTCCTTGGAACTAGCAGAAAATGAGACGAACCAAAACTGGGGTGAAAACTCCATAACCCCTCTTCCCACGACTCTGAGAAGCAACTCTTCAAGATAAAAGCCGTTTGCATTCTGCCCTTAAGGAATTCAACCAATTAAGCATTAGCTCCCAGACTGATATCCAGTTCTCATTCCTCAATGTCCTTTTATAGGACAGACTTCAAGGAAACAGTTAAGTACATCCCTACACACACCCAGCTAGACCAGATTAGAAAGAGAAACCATACTCCTCCATCAGGGCATGTTACCTCTATGGACTGTCACTTAAATTTCACTTGTCATAGATAAACTCTCATCCACATAAAAGCTGCTCAAATTCTAATTATTCTGAGATGTATCAGATGCTTCGAGACTACTGTTTGCTTCTTGAGGAAGGACTGAGGAAAGAAAAGTGATAAACCCCAGTAAGGCTACTGGGAATTAGTTGGATTTTGTGGACACTACTGGTATGTTAGGTGGGAAGACCACCTCATCTCAAGATTTGGGATTTGGTCAAATCTGAGGTATCATCTACTGTCAAGTAGTAATATTTTGGTCAGAACACAATTTTAGAGACTTTAACAAGAGAAGCCTTACAGAGGGCTTCAAAAATTGAATCGGTAAGACGGCAGGCCCCAGCTGAGGATCTTCTGGGAGCAGCAGTGCAAAGTCCTCTTTATGTGAGACAAAATCCTATTCTAGATTCCCATCAACCTCAGCTAGTCAGAATACAAAGAACTTGCACACGCAGATCTACAACCAGATGGGTCAACGTAGGATCAGGCCCACTGCTAGCCTAGCCTAGTAGAAATAAGAGTGCAGATTACCCTGTCACAGGGCTCTTTTCCCCTCCCTTTATCTGGATGCTGCTATAAGATGAAAGCTGCTTTAGAAAAATGTGGCCATAGAAACTGGAAGTAAGAATTAAAAACTCAGATGAATGTTTAAGACAACCTAGAAGGAAACAGCCTTTTATTAGGAAGGCTGCAAAAGCTATTCCTTTGACAGTTTTGACTTCTTGACACCTAAGTTTAGCCAGCACTAAGAGAAAACTAGTACTTACAGATATTTGTCCAGTTCTGGATTCTTCAATAACTAAACTTTATGTTTTCTTCTGGAATAATGTTCCCCTCTTATGCCCATTAGTCATCTGAATTTGGGGGAAGGCAGAGGGGATGATTTTTTTCTTTTTTCTAAAAAAAGAGCTCAACTTCTCCCTGGCTGATGCAAGAAAGTTTCTCAAAGTCAAACCTAGTGCAGATAAACTCATCTTAAAGTTGTAGTTCTGTCTCCATCAGGAATGGATTCATGTCATAAGTTATCATCTGATTAAGATACAGAAATAAGAAGGAAAGAGGACTTGAAGTATCTTATGCACATAAACAGCATGTTTCCTCTCCCCAGAGCATGGCTGAAAAATCCAGCATGTGTTACCATAAGGCTTTTGGGAAGGCAAAATGAAAGAGAGAAGACAGTTTGGCAACTCTTTCTATTTCAAGATCCGTTAGACAAAGATCCTCCCTCTGTTGTCTGTTCCATTTGCTATGATAATCCAACTCTTCTTTCTGACCTTCTTCAGACCCTCCTCTCTATTAGGGCTACTGCACACCTTTCCCGAAAGAGTGCTCCAGTCAGAGCATTTGATGGCCTCACTTTTAGTCACCCCTACTAGTATGTTCAGATCACCTCTGCCTCTGAGGCAGGGACAGCCTACAGCATAACCACAGACCAAAGCTGTGTGTCTATCCTTCATTAGTCTGTACCATGACACGCTATCACGGTCCCCTTTGTGATCTCATATGCACACATCTGGCTTAGAGGTGCCCAAGAAAATTCTGAGAAGATGAGCAAAGAGAGAGCTCACACTTACCAGCTGCCATACCACTCTTACCTTGGTATCTCCTCTGCTGCATCGAGGTCTAAGAAGGAGTACGTCAAATTAATTAACAGAGTGCCCACCACTATACATGCATCCAAAATATTCAGTTTGGACCGGAAATAGTTCCTGAAGCTGAAACCAAGGAGAGTTTTAGACAGATGTCAATACAGGTAGCTAAGACTGAAATATATCTTCAAGAAGAGAACCGTCTATAGAGAGCTACTGCTGGAGACAAGCTCTCCTGCAGCAGTTCTTCACACTAAGCACTGAAGTGTCACTAAGAAAGCAATCTTACACCTGATTTACAAACATAAGTTACAGTAAAGCTGATGTAGTTTCCAAGCGTTCACTTATACTGAAAACAGATTGTTCTATAGAAGGGTAACCACCAACCAGCCAAGAAAAGACGTGGCTATTATCTATGACCAGAAAATTAGCCTACAAGGCACCATGTTCATAGCTCAAGCTTGAAGTTTGGCTTCCTTCCTAGCTTGAGGACCTGCAACACAGACTTAATTTTTTGCCCATGTCTTACCCTTCAACAAACACCCTCAGGAGAACATCAATGAGAAAGAAGAGTGCTATTGCCAGGGAAACACCTTCAGGAATCTCTGTACCCTTCTTTCCCTCACTGACAGCCAGATCCAGAATCACAACTATAATGTCCACAATGATAAGTACAACTCCAAATACCCTGCAAAGAGAAAAAAACAAGTAAATTTAAGAGGCAGGAATTAATTATAGACACTTATCAGCTAAACAGCACAGTTTCTAAGCTGAAATTTCCCTGATTTCTAAGCTGTTCCAGGAAGAGTGTGTTCTCTTACATACGTTGAAGCCTGTTTAATTAGAAGCTGAAGGTTTCCAATTGCATTTCTAAGTGATACGCACAGAGACCATCATCTATGCAGAACCATACATTTACCTCAGACACAGCTGTGGTTATTAATTTATCATTTCACAGCTACCTAGAAGCAGTGCAAACCTGAATGCTTTAAGGCATACAAGTATCATTGCTGCTTTCATCTTACTCAGCTTTCTTCCCTCTCCTGACTTAATACAGTCCCTTAAAAATAACAGTCTTTAATGGCTTGCCTTGTCCCAGCACCTAGACTACACGCAACTGACCGACTGCTTGTCCAAAGGCTGCCAGCCAAGAAAAAGCCATTAAAGAGGTTTTATCCAAGTCAATGACATTTACAGTTCTGACTTTCAGCTCTTCTTGGAGGATATAGTCATATCTGTTAAAGACTTATTTTTCAATTCTAGTACTTTTCTCAAGTTCCCTTTTCTGGGGGTGACAAGAGATTCAGTACTTTTCAGACAAAGCAAGCTGGAGTTACTGATATTTAAGGAACTCTCCAAGTTCTTACACCAGAAATGAGGACTATTTTTACCTTGCCCACATCATTTCAAGTACGAGATTTTACCTGAATCCAAATGACATCACAAAGGGGGCAATTTTTCTCCTAGTTGCACTGCAAGAGAAGAGAACTGACATCAAGACAAGTGACATTTTGCTACAGATATTAGCCACAAGAGCATTGTTACATTCTTTTGGTCACATTCCTTTGGTTTTAGTATTCTACATGGTAGTGACTTCTCTAAGATGAGATTACTCAGTTGCATTCAAGAAGTATATAGGTTAAGGGAGTACTTGAAAAGAAGGCTTTGATCACTTGTTAGAAAAAGTATTAATCAGCTTCCAGACCCCAGAAATACAGCAGTTTGTATTTAACTGTAACAGTACTCAGTGTCACAATTCCAGTGACGCAGGAACTCTGGATTAGTAAACTATAAGAAATGGGTTTATATAATAGCTATTGGTCAAGAGGAAGACTGGAAGATAAGCTAATAAATGGAATGAAATATATTAAGAGATGCTTATTGTATCAGACCATTTTTTTTCCCCCAGGCCTGAAAAGAGCTGCACTTGTTAACAGCTCCTATGCCTTTGGAATAGAGGAATACAAATCCCACTTCTACTTTAAAAAGGAAACATCAGTTTGGCTTTCAGGTTGAAAATCCAAATATCTTTTAAGAAAAACTGTTTCTGAAGCCAAGTTCTTCCAGTTGTGAGAGTTATCTTCAATCCTGGCAGGGTCACAGCTCCTGTTTCCAGTTACAGTAGATTTTGTTGCCTCTTTGGTATGCTTTAAGCCCTCGGGTTTAGAACAAAACTTTTATGTAACTCTCTTGCTGGCTGGAAGCCTCTCTAGATTACACCAAGAACTAAGGTAGAAGTTCTTGGTGTAGAACCTGCAAACCTCAAGCTCTGACAGTTTGAAAAACAGGCTGCCAATCTGTTAAGTGATCCCAAGATTACTTAACTACTGTAAGCACCAAGTCTTTTCTTAGACACTTAGAAGAAAACACCTTTTTCAAGCGTATCACTGACAGCAGGACTTACCATTAGTCCTAACATACTGACAAAAAGTACTGATAGATTTATTTTGCACTGTTACAAGAAGTTTTTGTCAGCTCAGTAACACACATTGCACCCCAGTGATCCCGTCCAAAATACTTGTTTCCTTTAGGACAACTTAAGCATTGCATTTCCCTTGGTGCACTTCAATAACTCAGTTTAATACAAGGCTAGATACCTTCGAAGTGCTGAGGCAGCATCTTGCTGGAGTTACTGAATTAACCCACATTTTTCATTATTAGCTTCTTACTCTAAACTACAGTACAAGGTCTAACCAGTAAACATATGCATTTTTAAGCTGGAAACTACAAGCTACTGGGTTGTAGTACTTACTTTTCCTATGGAAGTCAAGGATGTAACACCATGTCTTGTCCTGAAGGCAGCTTAATATATAGAAGGTTTTCCTGGTATTTATGAATGTCAAATATTTAAGGAAACACTGCAATAATTACACTAATTGTTTCTTGGTTTATGTCTTCGTCCAGTCAATCCTACAATTGTAGTAAGGATGCCGAGACTTCACCTTCCACAGTCTATGGACAAGTGCCTCTACTAGGTACACTACAGACCAAAATATGTACACACACCACTCCAATTTGGCCTGCCAACATCTTCAATCAGTTGAAGGAAACATGGTACATTTGATTACATAATTAGCTTAAAGCTTTTGTGAAATACATCTGTAAATTCCAACTTCTGAAATCTAGAAAAACACGTCACACAGAATAACTGAGATAATAGGCTTAGGCTTACTGTTCTTGAGCTGCAGGACTTGCCACTGACTTGACTAAGTTTGCTGTGAGAATAATGTGAGCTAAACACTGTCAGAAAATAACTACTTCAAGAACAGAGTTAACTACTACCAAGTTCAGACAATTTAGACTTGATGAGGGCCATGATGCTTATTGTTATGCCCGGATACTCATTCACCCCATTTTCTCAGCAGCACTTGTTCTTCTGTGCTCTCACAAATTCATTCCTTTGGGAAAATTTAATCAATGCAGTTTAGACTACCCATTCTCCATAATACGATGGACTTGTGTTCTTGGGTTCAGCTTTCCTCTCTAGAGGGATAAAGAGGCTTCTTCAACTTAGTCGTCTTCACTACGTACCAGAAGAAATGTCAATATCTAGCATTTTACTGGGCTTATCTCTACTTCAAAAAGCCACCTGCCTTCTTATTTTGGCTCACCAGATTCCACTTCTGGGGGTAAGCAAAGAAATTTAGTATATCATTAGCTTACTCGAAACAGCTGTCTGGTCCATTATCCTCATCACGACCATTATCAATCTTTACTGTGGCCTCTTCTGCTGTTGGAGAGCTGGCAAAGGAACAATACAAGTCACACACTGATAGAGATGTCAGCTCTATATATTGCTATGCTTTGTTGTTCCAACAAAAAAAAAAGAATTAACTGTCAAGTGAGCAGCAGCCTGAACCAGAGCACAGGCCCAGCACCAGGGGAAGAAAGATTTCTCCCCATGTGGTCACAGCTGAGCCCCTTGGCTTGTGCTGATCTATTTCCCATTAGCAACCCATTTCTCAAAAGTTCACCCCCTCCACCCCCCAAAAAAGAGACAGATGTGTTCAACAGCAGGCTAAAGGGCTTTGAAACAGGGCATCCATGAGTCCGCTAAGGACTCAACAGTCCGGGTTCTAGAAGTGCCAGAAATATACATTTGCAAAATGACTGCAGAGAGTCCAAGTGACATTAATGCTGTTACAGTGAACTTCTTGTCCAGAGAATTAATGTTTTCACCAGGAAAAGCCATAGCACAGAGATGTGTTTGTACAGAACAGGATACCAGACCGGAAACTGGAAGACCAGAGCAGCAGCTGAGCTAGTGCTAGAACAGCAGTTTTTTGGGGTAGCGGCTGCTTGCCATAACTTCCTTAAAAGGGTCTCTTTAGGTCAAGTTTTTGGTTTTTTTTTTGAAGGCCACATGACAATTTCAGATAAAAAGTGTAGCACCCAAATCCAGGAGTTTTTATTTCAGTCTTCCCCACAGAAATACTCTGATGCATAACAGCACAGCCACAGTGTTTGCTCGGGCTCTGCCTCTGGCATCATTGCTTCTTGGGCAGGAACAGCTACATACACATATTCAATATTGATGTTTCCATGCTGTTCTGAGGATTCAAATATTCTTCGTCCTGCACAACAGACACATGCACCAGCACTGCTTCTGCAGTCTGGGCTAACCACCTCTGAAGCAAGAAGTTTAATGATGCTTCTCCTACAGTTTCAGCAACCAGTACTGATGCTTCACCACCTGCACTAAGCATCAGGCTCAGTAGAAGAATTATTCAGATGCAACAATTTTGGCACTCGAGCCTCCTTCCCAGCTCATGTTTCCAGACACCACTGTCCTCATTTTGTTCCTAGAGCTGAAGCAAAGCTCTAGTGATGGACAGCCATTCAGGTTTGCTTCCCAGCCATTCTTACAGAATATTCACTTGGGTGGTTAAACTTACTGAACAGCAGAAATGTTTCACTTATTAAAGCACGTTGCTGCTGCAGCGATTTTGCTGCGGGTCACTTGCTTCTACTTGCAGGCACGTGAAGTGCACCAACTGCCACCTCCTTATCCTCTACTGTGATTAAAATATGCCACAAGAAGAATGAGAAACAGAAGTGTTTTGAGCTAGGAAGACAATCTTTTAACACAAAGATAAAACAGAAGCCACCTTCAAATACACTGTTCCCATCGTGCTCCCACACAAAAATTCAGTTCTAGATAATGCTTTCCTCAGAGGGAGTTTGTTTTGCTGATCATTCTACATCTACTTGTTGTCCAAGGCAGAACAAGCTCTCAGCCTCAAGCTACTACAATCAGTCTTTGACTACTGGGGTGGAAGAGAATAAAAGGACATGCTAGAAGAAATTGTTTCGTTCACACACACACACTCCATACATAGCATAAGCTTTTCTGACTGCTCATAGCTAAAGGCAACTTCAGTCTTGAGGCTTTTAAAGCAAGCAGAGGAAGAGCATCTAGCTCTACAAGAGACCTTGACACTCTCTTACAAGTCTCTTGACAGCCTGGATGCTAAAAGAGAGCACACTTTAATGCCATGGGCTTATTATACTGGGGTGGAGACCCTGTACTCATTAATCACTTATTAACTACTCACAAGAAGTCAATCAAAACAGCATATTTCTCTCAAAGATATCCCTCCTCTCAGACAGCAGCACTGGCAGGAGAGGGGAGATAAAAAGACCATATAAATTTCAGATACTCCATCGTTATTCCCTTTGTTACATTTGAAGCACTAAGAACCTAAAGACAGAGGACCACACACCACATATTCAACCCCAAACCTCTGCACTGGCACAGTTCATTTCACTCACCCAGATGCTTCTCTCGGCTCGGTCCCTTGTTCATACCTCACAGCTGTCATTTTCCCTGTTGTTGCCCTGCTGGCCTGAAGAGAAGCACACCGAGTTAAATGAGACAGCACAAGAAACAGCGAATACCAGCATCCTAGAGTAGCCTCACCCTCACGGTCCCAGCAGACGGATTTTGTTCCTAGAGCTGACTATAGTTGACAAAGCTCAATTGTCAACCCCCTATGGTTGACAAAGCTCAATTTTTTAACTGTAGCACTGGTGAGAGTCACGGCACTCAGCACCGTGATGAAGGGTTTTTGACTACACCAAACATGCCACAGCGATAACAGCACCTTTACCTCACAACGAATCATTTCGCCCTGCTTCAAGCTCTGAAACACACAAGAGCCCCAAGTGGCACGTCTGGGAGAGCTGCAGGCGCGGGCTGAACCGCAGGGAGCAGGTCCTGGAGCTCCCTCCCAGCACGCACCGGCTTCCCGGACGGGAGGCCCGCACTTGGTCCCGCTGCATCCCCGCTGGCGCAGACCACCCCGGAGCCCTCCCCACCACCTCACCTCGGCGGCCGCCGGGCTCAAAGTCGAGCCTGGACACCCGCCCCCGGCGCCCCGCGGACTCAGCGGAAAGTTGGGTTAAACTTCCTGAGGGCTGTATGCCGGCCCTCCCTCCCGCCTCCGGGCCGCGCCGCCAGCCCCTCTCACCCGCCNGATGTCTTCTGGAAATACAACACAGCAAAGGACATAGCCTAGGGGGTTCCTGGAGTGTACAGCAGACAACTGCCTGACACCGCTGGTGAATGAGCCAGGTCCACCACTGGACCTGGTGTTTGTGATTAGATAAGGAGTCGTGGTGTTTGGAGGCCTCTTGGACACAGTGGTCACAAAATGATAGAGTTTTGATTCATGGAGAAGTAAGGAGGGACTCAGCAGATCGGTCGCCTTGGACTTCTAGAAGGCCTGTTTAGGAGACTGGTTGAGAGAAGAGGGGATCAAGTCCCCCCTCGGTCAGTTCACGGATGACACGAAGCTGAGCAGGAGTGCTGATCTGCTGGAGGACAAGAAGGCTCTGCAGAGGGAACTGGACAGGCTGGATCAATGAGGACAGCTGCAGGAGGTTCGATAAGGTGAAGTGCTGGGTCCTGTCCTTGGGTCAAAACAACCCCAGGCAGTGCTACAGGCTGGGGGCAGAGTGGCTGGAAAGCTGCCCGGCAGGAAAGGACCTGGGGGTGCTGGTCGATAGCGGCTGTACACGAGCCAGGAGGCCATGTCCCAGGTGGACAAGAAGGCCAATGGCATCCTGGCCTGTATCAGCAATAGTGTGGCCAGCAGGACCAGGGCAGTGAGTTCAGCACTAGTGAGGTCACACCTCGGGTAATGTGTCCAGTTCTGGGCCTCTTAATTCAGGAGGGACATTGACGTGCTGGCTGGAGTGTGTCCAGAGAAGGGCAACAGAGCTGGTGAAGGGTCTGGAGCACAAGTCCTACAAGTACAGTTGAGTGAACTGGGGTTATTTAGCCTGAAGAGGAGGAGGTTCAGGGGAGACCTTACCACTCTCTACGACTGCCTGAAAGGAGGGTGGAGCCAGGTGGGGGTTGGCCTCTTCTCCCAAGTAAATAGTGACAGGACAAGAAGACATAGTCTGGAACTGGGAGGTTTAGGTTGGACATTAGGAAGAATTTCTTCACAGAAGGGGTAAGTAGACATTGGAGCAGACTGCCCAGGGCGGTGGTGGACTCACCGTCCCTGGAGGTGTTTAAGGAAAGACTGGACAGTCTGACTGACATGGGGGTGTTCAGACATAGGTTGGGCTAAATGACTGCTGAGGTCTTTTCCAGTCTAATTGATACTGTAATTCTGTCTGGGACCACAGTGCCCCTGGCCCACCAGACTGCAGCCAGCCCACCCCAGCCAGGGCCTCCACCTGCTTCCGAGTCTCAGCCTCGCAGTTTTTGTAAACTTTTCTGCTGCTGTGATTTGGTGCCTCTCAGTGCCTTTCCCATGGCATGACAGCTTGGAGGGGCTGCACTCGAGGCAGGGGCTGCAGGCCAGCCAGGCCCCCACAGCCCGTGGCAGCTCTTGCCATCATCCAGGGCAGAGCATTGCAGTGAGCACTTGGGTTTTCGCTCGGCATCGAGCACTCAGGTTTTTGCAGAATCAAAGCTTCCAGAATGTGATGTGTCACCCTGTGCTCTGCAGAGGCTTCACGCCTACCTCATTACTTACCAACAGCCAGGTGACGAGCAGTCCCTGAGCATCCCGCGATACAACAGTGCTGCTGGAGCTGCTGAGGCCAGGAGAGGCTTTCTGCAGGACGGTCGGCACCAGAGGGAGCTCAAAGCGAGCTTTTAGCGACTGCTCCCGGGGCTGCTGGGGCTCGGCAGGGGGAGATGCGGTAACTGATGGCAGGAGCCTTTCCCGATGCTCCCTGCCCAAAGGAAATAAAATCCTTGAGGTGAATGCTGAGAATGGGGAACGTTTCTGAACAGCAGTCGAAACAGAAAGTTTTGCCTTCAAATACGTATATATATATAAAAATACATAAATAGCTAGTACAGAGAGTGGTAGCAAGTAACAGGAACATAGAATCATAGAGTATCTGGAGTTGGAAGGATCCACAGAGATCATCAGTCCAATTCCTGTCCCGCTCCTGACACTTCAAGAATCCTGAGAGTGTTGTCCACACATTTCTTGAAATCTGTCCAGCTTGGTGCTGTGACCACTTCACTGGGGAGCCTGTTCCAGTGCCAACCACCCAGTGGATGAAGACCCATTTTCCTATATCCAACCTAGACCTCCTCAGACACCTTCAGGCCATTTCCTCAGGTCCTGTCACTGGTCACCACAGAGAAGAGATCAGTGCCTGCCCCTCCACTGCCCTTTGTGAGGAACCTGTAGCCAGCATTGTGGTCTCCCCTCAGTCTCCTCCAGGCTGAACAGACCAAGTGACCTCAGCCACTCTTCATACAGCTTCCCCTCAAGGCCCTTCACCATCTTTGTTGCCCTCCTTTGGACACTCCCTAATAGTTTAATGTCTTGTTTATATTGTGGCACCCAAAATTGCTCATGGGACTTGAGGTGAGGCCGCCTCAGTGCAGAGCAGAGCGGGACAATCCCCTCCCTTGCCCGGCTGGCGATGCTGTGCCTGATGCACCCCAGGACAGGGTTGGCCCTCCTGGCTGCCAGGGCACTGCTGACTCAGATTCAGCTTGCCATCGAGCAGGACCCATCCCATGTGTAGACTCTGCCAACTTGTCTTTGTAAACCTTCATGAGGTTGGTGCTAAGTATGGTATATTTAGATAATTGGTATATTTAGATAATTATGTATTTGAGAAGCAGTTAAATAAGGATGGAAACTAAGCTTGATGATGAGAAGAAACATTCAATTAATCTTTTCTTAGTTCTAAAAAAAAAAAAAATTTACATGTGCAGGTTATTTAGAACAGGCTTGATCCTGTGGACCAAGTGAGAATCCTGTGAATTGCTCTCAGCAGAAGTTTACACCTGTGGAGCACCTTCACTGGAAGGCCCACATCAAAGAGTGTAGAAATACAAAAGTCCAGTTTCCCTTGTCCTGGGCTCTGGAAGTACCGAGGTGTGAAGGCAGTTTAGGTATTGAAGTGGACTTCTCACAGAACAACCCGTAAAAACCAGCCAAAGGAGGGGCTGGGGGTGGGAGGCTTCCAGTTTGGCACCCAGGCTGAATGCCAGGGCCAGCCAGCTAAAGGTCACAGGTGCACTTTGAAAGGAAAAACAGCTCTTCCCGGTTTTCATCAAGTAGATGCTGCATTGCCAGTGATACTGATTGTCACAGACTGCTTCTTCCAGTGTTGCTAATCTCACAGCACTGTTGATGCTGTAGAATATTTGCCGTCTCTCATGCATCGTCATGAGTTTCCTGGCGGTTGATCTATTTTCTTAAAACCCTAACTTCTGGACTCAGATGACTAAAATAAAAACACTACCTTTTTTTATTAATAAAATTAAATTTCTAGCTCTCAGCTGGTGGAGAAAAGCATTGGAACAAGATCCAAGGTTCCTAAAGCCAAAAGTAAAAAGGAAGCATTTTTTTTAAATTCAAGACTCGTAAATACTTTTCATTATATTTTGCTGGTTAAGTCATGATACTGATATTTAATAACCTTTCAGAATCCAGTTCTGATCCTCTGACAATTTTTCATCAGTGTAAAATAGCTGAATTGTCAAAAAAATATAAAAAAGATTGAAATATTCAGTAAATAATCCAGTTACATACTGGCTAAAGAGCAGGATTAAGTATGCATTTCTCAGAGGGGTGATGACATACTTTGCATTCCAAAAATAACAGAGAGAGTGGTAAACAGAATCTCTTAACTTGACAGATTTTAAAATTGGTAGGTATTGCTCTTCTGTATCTGATTCTTTTAAGGTAGACAAGAAAAATAATTACACATTTATTAAGTCTTGAGATAGCAGAAATATGAAGATAAGTGAGTGAAAAATGAATTCTCTGCCAATATTAATAACAGGTAGATCAGATGACCTGATGGTGATAGTTTGTCAGCTTGGCTCTGCTCCCTGAGAAATAAGAGCAGGTTAGACAGAGGGTTTTGACTAATAAAATATTAAAGAAGCTTAATAGTAGTAGCAATAATAATAATAATAACAGTAATTGTAAATCAACATGGATTAGGGAAAATAATTGTGTCAAACATATTTCTAGAACAAGATTGCAAATTTTACTGCTAAAATAAAAGTATTTTGTTGCTTCTGTAAGCAACTGACTGGCTAGAAAAGA
The DNA here is from genome assembly GCA_013398855.1 of Mohoua ochrocephala. Classification (NCBI taxonomy): domain Eukaryota; kingdom Metazoa; phylum Chordata; class Aves; order Passeriformes; family Acanthizidae; genus Mohoua; species Mohoua ochrocephala. The sequence continues at coordinate 349,213 of VZTA01024010.1, read as the reverse complement.
ATTTTTATTTAAACGGTAGAAAAATATAAACTCAATCCAGTTCACATTGATGTAAGCGCAGCACACTAGTCTTAAAATAACTGAAAGAGAAACCATCCTTAAGCAATTCTTTTCGTGAGAGGTTCTGCAGGGACTGGGTGTTGTCTTACACTGTTTAATGTTATGTTGTTTTGTTTTAAACCGTGGCCTGGATAAAATCCTGAGTGATGAAGTTTGCAGCTGACACAGAGGTTGTAACCATGGTCGGATAGAATAAGAACGACTGCCTGGCACTGAGTAAATTGTAACTTACATCCACTGTCAGTCTCAGAACAAAAGACCTCATGATGATGTTTTTCAGCCCTTGGTATCTGAAGGACCATGCAACATCTGTTAAAAATATTCTAGGTGTACTTACAGTCCCTCTAACTCGCAGCAAGGCACCTGCCACCTGCATGGCCCGTGTGTGCTCATCGAAAAGCTGGCAGGCATTTCTGGACTAACTTCTCCGGTGCTGTGAATCACAATCATCCTGACTGCACGGAGTAACACCGTGCAGGTCAGACTTGGAGCATCAGTGACTATGATGAAGCCAGGTAACACTGAAAAGTCCTGGAGCAACAGCAGGGATTAGCCAGTGACAGATGGTCGGGGCATGTAGCTCTGTGACAAAAGGAGTAAGATCCTTAGATCCACAGACAGGAAAGATTTTGGGTTGGAACTATTGCCTGAGCTCTTTACACGGCTCTTAATGTGAGTGAGACAGGGCAGTCAGGATCACAGTCAGACAGGGCTGGATCTGGAAAAAGGTCAAGGTGCCCCAGAGGGGGTGTAAGCAGACTTATACCATCAACATTTAGATCTAGAAGGGTATTTGTTCAGCAATTGCCTAACCTTTGAGGCAGTTAAATTGATTTGGCACCTCTCTGTTGGACTGCAGAGATCCCTCCAGAACCTGCAGTGCTGCTCCTGTCCTGACCACATATCTCTGCTGCTTGTCCCCGCCTAGGGTAGATCAGGCTCCCAAATCTAGGCAGAGTAGTGCAGTTCCTGGAGCCCCCTCAACATGCCCAGTGAGACCACCTCCACCACACACTGTCAGACACCACCCACAGCTCTTCTCACCTCTGTGTACTTGTTCTACATTAAACTGCCCTGACTGAAATCTCTCCAGAAGCAGAACTTGTTCCTGCCCTTCCTCTCCATGCCAGCCAAGCACCCTGCTCACGAGTGGTGTGCTTGTGCCGTGTTCCTCAGCCCTGCCTAGGAAAAGCTCCAAGCAGCCCCTCGCTCCATGACCCTGCTGGGTTTCCTGCACACACACCCGCAGCTGAAGCAGATGATGGAGGTTTGGATTCCCAGCCAGGAGCAAGCACACAGCTCCTGTGTTTGGACCTAGCCTTTAGCAGGGAAAAAGGCATTTGGCAGCAGAGGGCTCTTCCCCTTCTCAGAGTAAGGCATCATGAGATTAAAAGTCTGCAGGATGAGCCTTGGAAGATTCAGACTCAGGGCAAAAAAAAAAAAAAAAAATAACAATGCAAGTAATTAAAAAGTGGAAGAACATGCTAAGGTTTGTGACTGGTTCTTCAGCACTAAATATTTTACAGCAAAATGTCTTCTCAAAGGGATGTTCCAGTTCAAATGGCAGTGAATCAGGTCAGGGAAGTTCCCTGACCTGAGGTAGGTAGAAGATCATGCAATCCACATACTCCCTCTGGTCTTGTGATTAATTCCCTTTGGTACAGCTATTCCTGACGTGAGATTGCTGGGACCTGTGCTTGCCCTCAGGAACTTACAAACTAATTACCTTTGTTGTGTCAACCCATTAGATACTCATAGGCTGCATGCAGACTCATTAGTTAAACTGAATTATGTATTTGCTCTTTGAACGTTATCAAAATATTCAGATCTAGCATGTTTCATGGTCTGCCACCATTGCTTCTTCTTTGTACACAGATTTCTGTGGTTGCTCCTTGCTTACAAACCACAGACTTTTCATGCGCAAATACCGGTTTCGGTTATTTCGTAGGTTGAAACTCTGGTGGCTGATGTCATCCAGGTCTTTTAAATTTATCTTACTTTTGATGAAACCCTTTATTGTTAGATTAAAAAACAATAAATATTTGTTTCAGCTCTCATATATTAGCTTTGTTTTAAAAAACCTGGCGGCCCAGATTCCTACAGAAGATGTACACTAGCTCAAACATCAAGGGCCTGCAGGCCCCTGGTGGGTACCTCCACACCTGCAGTGCCTGCAAAGGAGCCTGGTCTGCAATCTCTCCCAGTGAGCAGGGTGTTCGTGGAAGGTGGGATGTTATAGGAAAGTATAAAAATAATGCAAATGCACAGAGCACCTTGATTCACTGCAAATAATCTGTTTCGCTTTGAGCTGGGTCCAGACTACCCTGTATTTTTCTAGAGCACAGGTAGGCAGTCAGACTCTTGCTGTGAAATCCTCAGGTCTCTCTACCTCCTTTGGAGCCTGAAGCAGTCTGCCTCATTTCTTGCCTTTCCCCTTTAAGGACAAACAATCAACAAGAAACTGGTCTTGGAAGAGTTTTGAGGTGCCACTACTGTCTTCCAGCTGCAGTGATGTTCCTTTGGGCTCTGAGGGTGTTAATATCCATCGGGTGTCATCTTCCTGTCTTCATCCCAAGCCTTTTTTTCCCCATGACTGTAGGAATATCAAGACCTACCCCAGAGCCACACTCTTCAGTCACATTTATCCACCAGTTTGCGTGTGCTGGCTGTGCATTTAATGTGTGAATAATAGTTTTTTGTGACTGCTATTCAGCACCTACATACTTTTGCTGGAAGGAAGGTGGAGGACAGCAAGGTAGGAAGGTTTTTAGTTAGTGAGACTTATTTTTTGCTGGCAAGATCACTGAGTATCTTATGAAAAGAGAATCTGATCTCCTTCCAAGTAACTAAACAGGAATTTGCATTCCAGAATATTAGTGAAGGATATGTATTCCATGGAAAAAAAATAAGCATTTATTGTCACATTGCCTAGGGATTTCAACATCTGTGAGGAAACACTGGTGATCACACAGTGTCCACATTCTTTATGATGACTTGACTATTTTAGCCTCTGAGCCCGTGGAGCAGTATGTGAAGACACTCTCCTGTTAGACCCACCTCATGTGAACTCAACCTCATGGCAACCCCTCTCTTGTGCCTCAGATATCCCTAAAGCTTCCTCTAGCCTGGGAAAATAAGTTAATCATGAAACAGGTATGCAAGAACCATGTTCCAGCTGAGTGGGATTTTCACATGCAGACGTTGCTGAGGCGAACATTGGTGGAGTCCTAGAAGCAGCGTGAGAGCGCTCCAGATGTCTTGGCTCTGAGAGAGGTTTTGGCAGCCACTGAACGAGGGTTGGAGATTGAGTCCTGTTCCTGCAAAGCTGCAGTCACAAAGCTCACATGTGAGTTTCACTGGCACTGCAGTTTCACTGCCCCCTTTTGCCCTGGACCAGCAGAACCTAGTGCTATGGGGCCCGATGCTCCCTAATCATATGGCCCTGCAGACAGCTGCGGGAACCAGCTGTGCTACCCACACCATGACTCCAACACTGCCACCACAGCCTCGGCCCTGGTGCTGATCCCACCTGGGATCAGGAGATGCTCACAGGCCTATGAGATTTTTGACCATCTAGACAAGACCATAAATTGTTGCACAGCATCTTGAGTGCTATCTGGATGGGTCCAGCTGAGAAAGAGTTGCTGCTGCTGGTGAAAGCCCCAGGGGATGATGTGCAGCCTCCCTATGCTCCAGTGCATGGTACCTGAGCACCCTGCTGCCAGCTGCAGTTCCTGGCCCAAGAGGCAGAAGAAAGGGCCAAGTACCCACTAGGGAGGAGAGGAAACGTTTCACTCACTTTATTTCATAGCTGTCAAAACCAGCCTTAAACTGGGGCTAGAAAACAAGTGAGAAGAAAAGCACCGCTTACATAATCCTTTGGCAGTGAAATGAGTCAGGGTTCTTGTGGGAGAAGAGGAATGCAGTTTTTAAGAAATAAACAGCATTGCTGTAGTTGGTAGTAGCTGGATAGTCCTGCTTTCCTGAAGAGTAGCGCAGACATTTGCCATGGGTTTATGTGCCTTGTCTTTTGTGCCCATGGTCTCTCCTCTGAACAAAGCTCTGTAAAATGGAACATTCCTGCTGTTTTCGGTAAAATAATCTGTAATTCCTTGGCCATAATGCAAAGGGAGGCACCCATCTGTTTAGTTTTGTGGTTTTTTTCTCTTTTCTACAATGTCCTTGTTTGTGTTAACTAGCAAATCTAATCATCCCGCTCACAGGAGAGTTACACAACTCCAAGCCTTCTGAGATTTCAGCCTAATAGCAAATCTTGCTTAATACCCCTGCATTCGCTTCTTGCTTCAGATTTGCAGCTTCTTTGACATTACAGCTGTGCTCTTATAAAACAGATTAAACAGCAAAAGGAATGCTGAATGGGAAAGCTGTGTTATATCCACCTTGCAGGACTTACTGAAATGAGGCTGGCTGCGTTAAAACATGAGCCAAAACTCCCACAGGGAGCATTAGTCTTGAGTGATTCACATAAACACTCAAAGAAGTCAGCCCTGGTTGAACTTCCTAGTCAAGGTAGGTAATAGTACGCAAGCAGCAGAGCCCCTCTCCCCTCTCCTTTAGAGAGCACTGTTGATAGAAACCTACTGTTGTTTATTCTCGCTGGGAAGCAGCAAGATGAGTACTGGGTAACAACAGAAAACTTGGGGTTTGGGTAACTCTTTCACACAAGGAATTGCGGGTACCTTTTCTGTGAAACTGCCTAGTGCTGTGAAACATTCTTCCTCTGTGCCTTTGATGTGGGTCATCTGGAGAGGAAAATCTCATCAACCTCTTGAAATGCAGCCGGGTTTATGATCACTTTCTTTTGCAGTTGACTTTTAAGGGAGATAATCTTTCCAGGAGGAGGTCTGGAGAAAGGCAAGTTACAGGTACGTGCATTTCATGTGTCTTGGTAAAGGTGTAGATGGAGTTGCTTTCTTTCCCTCTGCTCTGCACTGTCTGGTTTCCAGGAGCTGTCACTCAATCCCACCCTTCCTGCTAGCTTTTTGCTGTCACCCATGGGCACCGCGTGGGATCTGACTGACCTCAGCAGCGGTGCTGCAGCCACCGACACGACTGTGGGGTGGTGTGAACAGCACCAGTGGTCCTGGGCTAGCGGGGTCCCCCTGCTGCAATATTGAACTCTTCTCTCTGTGAGATGAAAAATGCCACAGACTGAGGCACCTACCTGCACGTCATCTTTTATGAGCAATTTCCATGGAGATCTTCCCTCAGCCTGCTTTGGGCCCTGCCTGCCCATCTTGGCGGAGGGTTTCTCTGTTGCAGTGGCTTTGGTGGTTTGGAAGCAGCTCTAGCATCAGCCGCTGTGGGGATGCTGCTAGACCCACGGCTGAAACAAAGTACATCACTCAGAGCACAGAGCTGGGGAGCCAAGTTTCTGCAGCGCTTCCAGATGTGAAGCGGGGGAGTTGGGCTTAGCCTATTTTTCAGATTTTTTCTTTCTGATTTTTTTTTTAAAGCACCATGCAAGCACACTGTGAACAATTTGTACTGTTCACTCACGTTCAGCTGCATGTTCCCAGTGGCAGTCACTTAGCATATTTTCTAGCTAAGACTCTCCAATCAAAGCCACACATCTGTGTGTTGGGGCAGATTGGCGGGAGACATCTTTTCCACTGAAATCCAAGGAAAAACTATTCCATATCCACTCTATCACACGTGTGACTTGGCCTCCAAGGTAGTCTCATCCTCACAGTCCACTCCAAGGACTGAGGAGGGGCAATGTCTTCAGTCACTTAACCAGGAGGCAAATTCCTCTTAATTCCACTTTGGGAAGTTTGAACTGAATAAACACTGTGTGATTTTGACAACAAGTCTTCAATGAGACGTGATTGCTGAGCAACTTCCTATCTGTGTGGACACTTGGGAAGAGATACAGAGGCTGCTGGAAAGTCACACAGAATATTTATTTCTGCAGGGAATCAGGGGCAGACCTAAGCCTTTATCCCTGTCAGCATACTGCACTGGTGCTTTAGCTTCTCCTTAATATACATCTTTCCCTGGTTTTATCCTGCCTGTAGTTTCAAGCAGCCTCCTTAACAAATCCTGCAGCATTTCCTGGGGAATTAAACATAACTGTGAGGGGGGATGAAGTTGTGGAGGAACTAAAAAGGCCTCCATTACAGCCTGTCAATGCCTCTTTTCAGGTGGTAAGAGATGAGTGTGATGATGCACTGGTTGCTGCTGCTCCTTCTCCTGGTCAGCTTTGGCTCACCTGCACCCAGGTTTTCGGTGCGTATCTTTTAGCTATGTCTGTACACTCTCTCAATGGTTCATCATTCCCCGTAAAGCAAAGATGGATACTCCCCCACAAGAAGGATGGAGACCTCCAAGAGCAGAGCAAACAGGCATCTGCCTGCAGCTAAAGGAATGTCATCCTGATAACACAGGATTTTCATAGCATTAGGGCTGTGCAGCCATCTGGGGGACTGAACTGACATTAACTAAGAATTAAAAATAATAACAAAAATAACAACAAAAATATCTTTTTTAAAAAATATATTTTTATAGCCAAAATAGCAGCTCTTTTTCAGTTTTACACAAAGATGATTCTGGAACCTTGCTGGTTTGGCCCGTCTGCAGTGCAAGAGCCAAGTTTTCCCTCTTATCAATCCGAGCACTTTCATAGTTTGCAAACCTTCCCCTTGAGCTCATCAAGTGGGGGTCAAGATAATTTTTTTTTTTTGCCCGAAGTATATTTTTATGTATCTGATCATATTCTGGCATGCACTGATCAATGCCAAGGTTGTTGCAGAAACCTCTTTTCCACTGGATTCAACTCAACAGCTCACGCTGTGCAAGATTTGCGTATCTTTGGAAGAGATCACCATCAAATCATGTTGATCCACATAGGCAGTGTGACATGCTAGGGTCAAGAGGAGACAGATACTCCTCTCTCTGTGTCTCTCCTTACCACTGACTGAAATGTGGGGGTTTTATTTTCTCCATAGGACAAAGATATCTGCCTCCTAGACAGCAATAAATTAAGACAAAGGTTAAAACAACTTCAAGACTTGCTTTACCTATATGAACTGCAGCTGAAGGACATCCTGGAGAACACTTACCACAGAACGAAAAGTGGACTGTTCTCAGGCAACAGGAGCGTGCAGCATGAGATGCTTTTACCCACAACCAGTGGAAATTTGATAGTGTATGACCAAGGTACAGTTTGCAGTAGTGTGCCACAATGTTTCTTTCTCCCTGCAGTGTCCCATGTGTCATATTTTATTTCTGCTAAAAGTTGTAAATTTTTTTTAAGTGGATTGTGTTTTAAAATACAGATACACGAGAAGGAGAAGAGCTGACTGGTGGCCCTGACACCATAGGATATCCCTAGAGTGGGGCTAGAGTCACTTGTCCCAGCTGTAGGCAGCTACTGCCCAGCTACCAAATGGACACCTTCAGCTGGGCTGCTTACCTGGGACTCTGCTGTAGAGAGGAACAGTCACCTCTCATGTTTTCCATCAGATTTACTTTAGGCATCTGCTTTAGGAAGAGATGGGTCCTGCTCTTGAAGAGCCCATATTCCCTGAGGGACTTAGGGGAACCCGGAGTGCCTGGCTCAGCTGCAGGCACTGAGACCTGTTTGGATGAGCCAAGCCTCCCTGTTCCTCAGTTCCTCCATTGTTTCTGTGGCACAGTAACAGGCATGCATACTTTGTTCCTTGGTGTTACTTTGAGAACATGGTCATAAATGACGTTGCCTGTGACTGAGATTTTAGCCTTTGAGCATTATATTGAAAGTGTGAAGCACTGAGCTCCTGAAAGGCTCTCTCCTGATACAGCCCTGGTAGAGCTGGACACAGGAGCTTAGCCTATTATTTTAGAACTATTGTTCCCTGATCCTATCGGAAGTACAGCTGAGGTTACCTCACCTTCCACATGGAAATTAGCTTCCATGTAAATGATCTTGCTGACAGAGATAGTTTCAGTCCTGGGCTTTCATGATATAGCCCCAGGCTAGGCTGCAGCTGTCCTGCATCTCACCAAGGATTTGGGAATGGCATGGCTATAAAGGCTCTCAAGCTTTAAAGCTCTTTGTCAGGCCAGCAGTTTGCAAACCGGTGTAGCTACTACCTTGCTGCACCATTTCCTTTGACTTTACAGGGCTTGCAGAGCTATGCACAGGCTGGCCAAGTGTCTTTGTCCCATACAGCCTCTCAATACGGTCTTCTTGTGGTGGCACACAGCCCTTGGCTTTCCCCCCAGCCCGTTTAACAAACTGATACCGCTCTGCCCAGATTGCTCTGCAGTGTATAATCGGAAGAGCACCACAAGCGGCTACTACCGGATCAGGCCCAGAGCCGACCGAGAGCCTTTCCTGGCGTTCTGTGACATGTCTGATGGTGGGGGCTGGACTGTCATTCAGCGGCGGAGTAATGGCAAGGAGAATTTCAACAGGTGGGTGCATTGTGGTTGCATCAACGGGACTTGCAGTCAGGCCACCAGCTCCCACCCCGTCCTGCTGCTGTGCAAAACCCCACCCTTGAGAAACAGGATATGCAAGACTAAATATTAGTGATGATAATTTAGGATTAGGACAAGCTGGTGGTACCAGATTGGTACCATGTTGGCAGAAGGAGACCATTTTCAAAATGGATCTATAACTTCTTTTCCATGGGTTCTCTGCATTTGAATGCATATTTTATCATTATTGAAGACTGTCAAAGGCTCCAAATTGGCAGGTATCTGCTACCAGTGCACAGACTGAGACCTGTTGAACAGATCTGTTCTCATATCAGGAATTATGTTCAGCATGTTGCAACATTTATTATCGTAGTCAGATAATTAAAAAAGATGCCAAACCAGATTGTCCTTTCCCTATGCAAAATCCCAGAGAGGTGACTTTCACACTGAAATTTACAGGAGGAGAGATGCTCTGCTAGCACAGTTAAGAAGAAATGTCCCCATTAAGGTTAATTCACTATCACAGCACACACAATTTCAGGGCATATCTAATGCCTCTTAAAGTCTATGCAGTGCATTGCAAAGCTACCTCAAGTGGCTCTAAACCAGCTTGTCCAGAGAGCGGTAGCTGTCTAGCCATGGTAGCTCAGGTGAAAGAAAAACATCCTGAAGTGGAGCATTGACTAGTATGTAGGTCAGGCAGAATGAATATCCATAATAACAACATGAGAGACGGAATAAACACAGGGTTACTAAAACTGGAAATGATGACACACAGGAAGCATAAGTGAATATCAAAGGTAATACATAGACCGTGTGAATGATGACTTGCTGAAGAACAATATCAGGTGTTTTGCTGAAGACCAATGTGACAGCTACTGCTTTCCCTTTCCATTTAACTGGCAACCTCAGTCTGTGAGCACTGCATCTGGCAGTTTGAAGGTTTGATCCCAATGTATGTGTGTGCACAGGTTTCGCAGGGGAAAAAGTAAACTGTGAGTTGTATTTACTTCTAAGACAGAGTGACAAATCTCAGCTCGGCTTGTGATGAGTTGGATACTTTTAGAAAACAGTATCTAGAGATACAGGTGAAGTTTTACTTGTTACCATACCCAAGTGTCACAAACTGTCTAATCCCTTCTCATGATGAAATTGATGTTTATATCTCTCTGCAGGAAATGGGATGATTACAAACTGGGATTTGGGAAATTCCAGGGCAAGAATGATGAATACTGGCTGGGCAACGACCACATCCATGACCTGCTTGCTAGAGGTCTAAGTATTTTTTCTCCGTAGATTTCTTTCTAATTTGCATTAGATAGTTCATCTAACAGGACACAACTTTGTGTTTAGGAGAGAACTCATTAAAGATTGACCTGATGGACTGGCATGGGGAAAGACGTTATGCAATCTATGAAAATTTCCAGCTTGCAAATGAGCAGGTAAGAAATGGAGAGAGCAGTGATTTGCTTGCTTTGGTCTGTGAGGGTGGGGCAGCTGCATATGCAGCATCAGACCAGTACCAGGGTTGTATCCACAGCTCTGCAAAACTTACCTGCTCTGGTTCCCTGGGCTTCCTAGTTTGTCTCACTGACAAACAGCCCTGGGAGCAGAGACATAAACCTGGGACTTTTTCCTTACAACTGAGTGTCCAGGTCAGTGAGTGACAGGATCATGTGTGTGTGCCCTCTCCTCTTGCTAACTCTGCTGCTGAACAGAGGGCAGTTCTCTGCCACAGGGCACAGGGGTTCCCACATGTATTTGCCTCTGGCCTCATGATTAAAAGAGTCTTCTGTGAGTGAGCAGACCCTCAGGGTTTGAACCTCTGCAACTAAATGGAACCCTGTTCTCCTGCTTCCTAAGAGAGTGTTTCAGACTGTCACATAAAAGGCAAGTGCCAGAACAAATCCTCTCGACTTTGTTTTAAAATAAAACAGTGAATTCTAATCAAAACTTTGAAAGAGCAGTTGTAACTTCCTGTTTTGAAGAGAGGTACCTGTAGTACAACACCTGCTGCTACAGACTCAGAAAGCCCAGAGACAGACACATCCTGGATTTTTTGCTTTCTAGCTGTAGACAGTGTCCAGCTCCATACAGGTGCTGTTCTTTGCAGACTTGCCTTCCCGAACACCATGTTTAAGTAGCCCAAATAACCAAGGATGCTGCATGGACCAGTCCTAGTTCCAACTCCATCACCGCTCCAGAAATGTGCACATTATGCTCAGTTTGTAATTAGAGGTTTCTTGTGAAAAGTTTGAACAGCTTCATTTTAATACCTTTCTGCCATTTTTCATAAAGAAAGGAGGACAAGGAGATAACAGGAGAAAGCCCACAACACAAAAGTGATCATCCACTTAATATCAAATATCTCTTAGACCTGTTAGCTGTGCACAGTGGAACTATTATTCTAAGTATTCCTAACAGGAACAGACCATAGAAATCAGATGGCCTCTAGACCTTGGAAGAGCAAAATGCCTAAGCATTTATTCTAGCTGAACAACTGATCAGTTTATGAAGGCAACCACTTGGCACAATTTTCTGCTAAGTTGTTCTTGATCAGCTAGAAAGAGCTTTCCATCTTGCTGCAAAGTGTATTAAATGGTTGTTGAATGACAGTACACCTGAAGCCCTTTGTAACAGCAGCAGTAATTACCAATCCCTTCTGGGAGTTTAAATCCTGCGCTGATCTACACTGGGATCATTAAAGCATGGAGACAAAAGTCACCCTTGACTTCAACAGTCATGCCTTTGACAGTGGATAAAATGTCCAGAGCTCATTTGACATCAAAAATGGGAGGAAAGGCAGAAAGAATGGATATCAAAGACATGTTTCACATATTCTTGCAGGACAATTACAGGTTATGGTTTGGCACCTATTCTGGTAATGCTGGCGACGCTCTGTCTGGTGGGAGCAATTTTGAAGATCAGTGGTCAGTCTCTCACAGAGGGATGCAGTTCACCACATCTGATAAGGATCACGATCGATTCCTGGCAGGCAACTGTGCATCAGAGAACAAGGGTGGCTGGTGGTTTAACAGGTATGGAAAACAGCTGATTCCTCTCGGATGTGTAGGGTGTGGGTGGCTGTACAGCTGAGAGGACTTGCCTGCCTCAGAGCAGCTGGAGGTTGCTGTGTGCACTTGCCACCTTGCACAGCCAAACCTAAGATGTTCACACCTACAGATCCTCGAAGGAAAACCATTTGCTTCTTTCATTATAGCAAAGCAGGTGAGTTGAATTCATTTTAAGAAAACGGGTCAGATGAAATGCATAGGGGACAATGACCTGGAAGGAAAAGAGCCCAGTTAAAATTCCTGAAAGTGCTTTGTGGGGTGCTCCAGCAAAGAAAACAACTGTAGCCATGGTAAGGTGAAGTGCATACAAAGGACATTTCCCTAGCGTGGAGCGTGTGTAAGGGCAGAGCTACCCCACAGCAGTTATGATGGTGTATTTGCTGTTTGGGCATATGCCACACATTAATGGATAGGGACTCATGTTTAACAGCCCCAGAAATAGGGATATACCACTCTCAGATTTTCTCTGCTTTAGTCCTCTTTGACCAGATTCTCATCACATACCAATTGAAATCAGTGGAGCTACAAAAATGTACATCAACAGTAGGATTTACCTCGATGAAAACACATCTGCATTTTTAGGTGTCAGTACAGAGCTGCCTACACTTGAGCTGGAGCTTACCAAATGGCACTACACCCCTTTGTTCAGGCCATGTAGTTATAATGTCCATAGTTAATACACCTGGAAGGAGTCAACAGGCTGAATTCTCTGACCAGTGTAGCTGTCTGCTTTAGGATGGCCCACATATTCCTCTGTGTTCCACTAAATGCATTAACCATTTAGTCCATCCCACCCTGGTATTTCTAAATATATGTTGTGTGAGAACAGTACTTCACTGCAATGATGCAATATCTTCCCACACTAAACATAACTCCTTTTTTCTCTTTCCTACATTGTTCCAAGGTGCCATGCTGTAAACCTCAATGGGCGATACTACAAAAGAGGGAGGTACAGTGGATCCCACGATGATGGCTTGGTTTGGTCTACATGGCACGGGATGTGGTACTCACTGAAATATTCAGCCATGAAAATCAGGGCTCCGTTCTTTGTCGACAGCGAGAGTGGAGATGGTGAGAACAGTCAGGGCAAGTCAAGCTGAAACCTGCTGCTTTGGAAAGAGAAAAAGCACAGGCTGAAAAGAATGGTGTAAGTTGATAGCCAGTTCTCTGCTGCTGCCGCCAATTGCCAAACCTGCACTTGATAGCTGGAGTTTCACCTGCTTCTGCTACCTGAAGCTAACAGCACGAGTTGTTTGAGCACAGCCACACAACAATTTAATAGAAAACATACGGATCTCAGTCACGGGATAACCAGAGATTTCTTTTTCAGCAGTTTCCAAGACTTTGTTGGAGAATGTTTATTGAAAGTTCTCTGGACTTTGAAGGATCAAGCATGTCCTTTAATCAGTCTATACTTTTCAAGGTTTAAACCTTTCTCATCTTGATTTTAACCATCAGTGATTCAGTTACAAGAACATCAGGACAGAAAGAACAAGGGGATGGGGAATTGGACTTTATCTGGTGTGCCTTTGTTAGTGCTTTGTTGTGCATCAGGAGAATGTTTTTAAGCAACTTTCCCTATGGTTCCCAATTGCCACACTTCAGTTGCAGAGTGCTCCTGGAGTGTGTGAAACCAAACCTGTGGATGGACATGCTCCAACTGCTAATGTGTGTCCAGACTAAGGCTGCTTCAAAGGAAACACCCACAATATGGATAGCATGGGTTCCATTCCGACAGCTTCCCACTGCAGATCCACTGCTAGAGTACACCACAAGACATTAAAGCAGACAAAGACAATCCTGCCAACAAGATTTAAACCCAAGATTAAAATTAGGCAGATTTTACTAAAATTAAGGTGAGCGCAGATATTCTTAGGAGTCTAGTCTTCTTCTAAAATGCAGTCACGATTCATTTGTACATTCTCCCGTAATTTACCAGATGACTTTGCATTAGTGAAGGGGAATCAGAAAGTGGTTGAACCACAAAGCACACTGCTTTCATTGTCTCACTGGGGTGAAATGAAAGAGCTACACAAATGACTGAAAGAAATGGAATACTGAAAATTTATTTTCCACAACTGTTAATAACAACAGTTAAAAATGAACAGCAGTATCAGCTTGATGCAAATCATTTAACTACCATGCAGTAGAATAAACCTGTTTCCTTTTTTTCTGATTATTAATCATTTTTTAAACTGGTATTTCTTTTCCATTTACTTGCTTTTATATCCATACATATTGTAATTTGTATACATATAGATAAAGAGTGAAATAAAACCATCTGAGTAGGACTTAATACTTTTTATCTAGTTTTCAACAATAGGAATGTGAACAGAAACTGGATCAAAGTCTTGGAAAGCTCATAATACAAGAAATATATTCTTTCAGTGTTGACTCTGGTGCTTTTTCATCTGTTGTGCTGGGTAGTTGAGAGGGTCTGCAAGGTAAGTTTAATTTTCATGGCTCAAGCTATCCTGGAAACAATGCAGAGGCATGTGTGACGGTTCAGTGTAAAACTTGGTTTGGTTCCTCTGCTTTGTCAAGAGATAAACCCTTGTTCTCACTGCTTCCTACACATCCCAGTGATTGCAAACATGAACACCCCAGTGTAATGGGGAGCACTCCAGGGAGCTGTGCTCCTAAAGCCTGTGCCCTTGGTCAGACTGCACCCCTGCCCTCTTCCCAAGCATATCCATGTGGAATGCAATTTGCACCTACATGTCTGAAATGAGGTTGCCTTTGTGAAGAAAGGGCTGCAAACGGGCAGCACTTACTGTTTCCCTTCTGATCACTATTTCTGTATTTTAATATCGTCAAATCTTAGTGCAAGGTTGTAACTGCACGTTGGGACATAAGGAATGACTTTGCACACATGATAACTGTGTGGCCACTGATGCAGTGCTGAGGGCAGAAAGGATGACTTTTGTCTAGGTGGAAGACAGAGAGAAATGTGAGTGAAGTAAGTTCATGCCTTCTGGAAGGTGATGCTCAATCCCACTCTTCAGTAGAGAGCTAAGGAAGCAGGGTAAAAATTACAGACTGTAACTACAGCACTTAGGGGACAGCGTTTGTGGTCTGGCAGTTCATTAAGCAGCTGGTAACCCATCTGATAAGGGAGTATCAAGCCAGAGATAAAGTCAGTAGGGCTTAGTCAGACAACCAGCACGCAGTCCAGTTCCCTAGTGAGTGAGCAGTGAGCGATGTAAAGTGCAGACTGTGGGGCCTGTTTCCCTGTGTGTCAGTATGGAGGGGCAGGCGTTGTAGTTGGACTGCCTTCAGCCAGCATCAATGGTACGGTGCTTTTTCCTGTCTCTGAGAGAGAACAGGGAGCCAAGGTATGACAAGCTGGGAGGGAAGGGGTCTACCTGCTGTCTTTGATGTCAGATGTACCTAAGTAATCTAATGCATAGGACAGCCCAACACTGGGACAACTTTGCAGGAAGCAGCATCTGGTTTAGAGCAATGTTCCCCCTTCTCTGCTCTCCTGTGGCAAAGGAAACCCCCTCTGAGATGCAAGGGTCACAGGGCTTTGTGCGGGAGCCTGCAACTCCCACAGCAAACCCCAGGAAGCATTTCAGAACCACCTTTATCTTAATAAACAGGGTAGAATGCCACTAGCTGAGTACTTACTGGATCTGAGAGCTACTGCCAAGCTCAAATCACTCCCGCTGAAGGTTAGGGGAATGCTTGCTGAATGCTGCTGCACTGCACATTTGATCTCCCGTTTCCCCAGGGTCTCCCATGCTGAGAGGCTCAACAAAGCTTAAACAGATCCCGTAGCCCTGCAGCTCCAATGCTGATGGATTGCTGCTTCAGGGCGAAGGTACTTCACACCGCAGAGCATACCTTAGTACGGGCAGGGTAAGTAACCTGAGCAGCAATTGCTTCAGAGGTCTGATTTCCAGCTCATTTAAGTCAATTTAAAGACTCATTACATTTGATTGCCTTTGGATAACTCTTCAAGCATGAACATGTTCTTCAACACTTTAAACAGCTTTTCAAGCTGACAGTTTACGGGAACGCATCGCTGGTACCAATGCCACACTGGGCCAAGGGCTGAACATCGGCATCTTGGCACGGCTCCCGGGAAAGAGGAGGAGCTCACATCACCCTGTGAGTTGGATCCTTTGCTCCAGCAGCATCTGCAAACAGTTACCCACCAAAAAGGCCATTCTAACAGCCAGGTTTGACTCTGGTGGCCAAATGCTGAGGCTTGCTCCTCCTATGCTGTCACAGCAGGTAACACCGTGTGCCTGTCAAGCTACCTGTGCAAGCTTTGGACACTGCAGTGGGTGCCATTGGAAACTGGCAGCTAATGCACAGCAATGCTGCTCTGCCTTTAAAATTGCTGTTGGTTTGTAGGGGGGAAAAAAAAGAAGTGTGGGATTGGGAAATCTCTCTCTCTGCTCAGAAAGCCAGTTTTGAGAAGGACAGCAGCCTACTTCCTGAGAACGGAGCACATGCTAATTTTGCCTTCACACCCACAAGGCGGGTTAAAGGGCATGTAGGGTTGGGCTCCCTATGGGACAGTTGATTTAGGACTAATAGTCCACTGCCTAAACCTGTCTTCTCTCACACCAACTTCCACAGGCAGCATCTCCTCTTCTCTTGGTTCTGCCCACCAGCATTCCCCTGGTCTTTGCAAAGTCCCCAGAGAGATGGTTGTCCTAACAAATGGCAAGAAAAGTCTTAGTCATTCACAAAGGCCTGAGCTCTGCTTCTGCTGTTAAATGGCATTCCAACCCAACTCTGAATACTTACAGCAGAATCTAATGGCAAATTTGTGATGTCTGGTTTTAAAATACAACAAAAAAAACATCATGGCTTTTGTAGTTCACTGTAGTAAGTAGACTTCCTGCTCTCTACAACCCTCTGAAAGGAGGTTGTAGCAAGATGGAGGTTGGTTGGCCCCTTCTCCCAGGTAACAAGTGATAGGACCAGAGGAAATGGCCTCAAGTTGTGGCAGGGGAGATTTAGATCGGATATGAGGGAAAATTTCTTCACTGAAAGAGCAGTCAGGCATTGGAACAGGCATCCCATGAAGCGGTGGAATCATTGTCCCTGGAAATGTTCAAAAGGTGTGTGGATGTGGCAGTTAAGGGATGTAGTTTAGTGGTGAAAACAGTGGTGTTACATTAATGGTTGGACTTGATAATTTTAGAGGTCTTTCCCAATGTAAATGATTCTATAAGATTCTCTGTGAATCACCAGATGTTGTCAAGCCATTTTACTTTTTGTTCCCAGAACAGGTATTAATCAAATAATCTTGCTGCTTGCTGGTTTTGTTCATAATTTATTTTGAGCTTGCTATAGTAGTACTATCGTCAATATATTGAGGTCTAAAATTTTTAAAAAAGGAAAGGACGACTATGGAAAGGATGCATAATTCAACAATTCTCTCACTGCTTTTTACAGGTAGCATGCTGTGGTAACATTTCTGTGAGGACTAAAATCTGATCTGTTTTCTTTGCCCTTCCTGTACCATGCCTTTTGTACTAATTTCCTGCAAATATTTGTACATTGTTTTCTTGGTATAAATATTGACAGTAAGAAAGTATCAAAGTCTTGAATGATGAAAATGCCTCCTCAATTTTAAATTCACTCAAGTATCCAGCATCAATTGTTTGCACTTTCATGCAACCAGCTAAAAAACCCCCACCGTGAGAGTTATTTGAGCAACAACGACAAATCAACGCAGTTCAATGATGACTATCAGAAAAATGATGAAAACTGCCCACAGTTGAGCTTTGTGCTTTCTAGATGGGAAATGATTCACTAATCAGGGCAGATGGCCGAGGGCGCTGGACAGTGGATGCTTCAGTATCTCAGTCTACCAGTACACAGTCCACAAGGTAGGAAAAGTCAGGGGCACTCATCATGTGTGATGCACAAAACATGACTGCTTTACACAATAAAATCTATTGGCCATTCCTGCACCGCGCCTTAAATAACACGTGCTTTCCCAGGGTACTCTGTGTGTCTTGTACACACACACACACAAAAAATAATTATATGAAAGCACTTTCCAGTAATTAGAAAGGAATATGTTCCCACAAGCCAGACCCGGGGCATTATTCCCTCCTGCTGTGTGTGGAGGTAACGTGATTCCTGCTCTTTCTTCCACCAGAAGCCAACCGATCCTGCAGATGCTCTCCCACGCATGCCACTCCTGCAGGGCCGCAATGAGTCACTCAGATCACCAGCTTCTCAATGCTCAGAGTACTTGTTTCATCTTCTTCATTTGAGCCAAAATACCCAGGGAGGTCGATCATCTGCTGCTCTGCCTCCGTTAAGCCAAAAGTAGAATTGTCATAGAAGGCAAACTCAGGGTCCAAGGGGAAGCTCTGGCACTTGTCCCTTCGGTACTGGGCAGGGCTTACACTTAGGCCTCTCTGTGAATGATCTTTGCCATTTGGGCCCATTTCTTTCCGCCACGCGCCTTTGGGGTTAGGCGAAGGGCCCCTCTTACTTCGGCTGGGCTCAGGCTTTTCAGCTGCCTTCTCCTGACTGGCAGGCTGGCGGTCGGTGATCAGGTCCAGCTTCCTCACCGGGGGACCTGCCCTGTGGTGGGGCTTTGTGCCATGGCCCTGTGGTTCACACCCCAGCACAGTGCTGTGAGGCTGATCCAGCTTTTCACAAGCTGGGTTAGTGTTTCTTGATTTTGGCCGTGTCCTGTCCTCCAGACCCTGGTCCCACGTCCTGGTCCTGGAGTTGTAGAGAGGAGTCTGTCGGGGTGTGAGAGTGGACATGCTTCTCTCTCTGAAAGGCCTGGCCTTTTTAGTTTCATGGAAACTGGCTGTTCTTCTGAACTGAGAGTTTCTGTGACAGCCCCTCTCAGGCAAGTCCACTCTGTTATCCTGGTGCTTGAAATGACCTCTTCTTACCAAGGTCTGGGTAGGGCTCATTGCAGGATTGGCCTGTGAGAATGGAAAATCCAGCCTAGGGTGAGAGCCTTCTCCCAGGAACTTGGGCTGACTGGCTGGCTGGTCCAGAAATGGAGATTTGATCCGAAATTTGTTTGCCGCTGCCTCCTCTTGGTTTTCCCCGCTCAGGGGAAGCATTGCGGTGGCACCAAGAACCGTGTCCGTGAGGGGATTCTGAGAGACGTGGTACACCTTAGTGGTCTCCGTCAGGCCTTTCTTCTTCATCTCTTTCAGCTGCTGCTGTGCCAGGCGGTAGCTGAAAATTGGAGGGATTATTTTTTGGGCGTTCGGCTGAAAGTTTTCACTTCCAGAGGCATCATCTTCTTGGGCAAACTGGAGGCTTCGCCTGTAGGTGAGGGGGATGTTAACAGGGGCATCCCCTCCTTCAGCAAAGCTGTCCCGTTGCTTGTTGCCTTGGCAAATGTTCTCCTCGTCGGAGTTTTTCCGGAAGCCGGGGGAATGGACGGAGTTCCGTCGGACAGCGCTGCTGCATTTCTGAGCTCTGCAGAGCTTCCTCCAGAGGGTGATGAGAACAGTGGCAAAGATGATGAACAAGCAGAGGGAGATGCCTGTGATGGTAACTATATTATTTGCCTTCTGGTCCTCTCCTGGCTGGACAGAAGGTGGGGTGGGAGGCTGGGCAGCTGTAAGAAAGAGCACACACGTCTGTCAGAGTTGCACTGGCAGCAGCTTTTTGGTATTTGAGGATGAGTACTTTATTACAAAGGAAAATAAGCCATTAATACAGTACAGGAAGTTGCCTGCCATTAAAATTTGCTCACTGGAGATGACCTACTACTTGATGACTTCAAACTGGCACAAACATCTACTTACTTTAAAGCAAGGCTCCCACAGACCTTTTAAATGTAATAATTATTTTTTCCTGCTCTGACATTTCCACAAGGTATTCCTAAATACCTGTAAAATGGGGGAACTCTATTTGCCCTTCTTCATGAAGTACACTTAGATTCCCTGGTGAAAAGTGATGTAAAGGGGGTAAAAATAATTCAACCCAGGCTAGTACTTCAGGTATCACTTTAAAATTATTTTTAGGAGAGCTTAAGTGAGTGTGAGAATTGAAGTGAGTTTGAAGACAGAGGCAATACCAGGAGAGGAAACGTAACTTTTCTAAGCAATCCTCTGAGGATGCTTCTATGACTGTCTGGTGCCCCAGCCCCAGAGGACAAAACCTTCCCATGCCACAGCAAGCTTTCAACTGAAAATGCCACTGCTCTGATGTCCCCAGAATTCTACTATTGACACCCTTCTGTTGTGGACTGGAGATGGGACTTCAAACACTGAAAAATACTCTTCAAACCTTTCTTCACTGAGAGGATAATTAGCCACTGGGACACGTGCCCCAGGGAAATCATCACGGCCAGAATTCATGGACTATCTGGATGATGCTCTCAGTCATATGGTTTAGCTTTAGTAGTCCTGGGGGAGCAGGGAGTTGGACTCAATGATCCTTATGTGCCACTTCCAATTTGAGATGTTCTGTGATTCTAATCTGTAATGTGAACATCTCAGAGCTGTCCACAGGCCTATTTAAACCTCTCACTCGCCCATTCCACCACATTACAGATGGCTGAACCAATGAAAAATTGGTAATTCTTTTTTTGAACGAGGTCTCAAGCATTTCAGGGGCAATCTTGAGCAGAATACTGCATGGTTGAAAGTGGACTAATCAGTCCAGTAGCTAATTTTAGTATCTGTTAGCACTGCCCAACTATTTCTGGTCAGACATCAGCTCCATAAAGCCATGGAAATGCTGGAGGATAAGGCTGGTTAGTTGCAGTTGACAAGAGCTGGCCATGAAGTTGTGAGCTCAAACGAAAACACCAACCAACCCTGCCCTAGTCTCCAGTTTTATCCAGAACCCAAAGCCTTCCATCAGTGACAGACAGTCAGCTGTAAGACTTGGCAGGTGCTCCTGCCTGCACCACAGTGACTGTCCAGGAATAGGAAATGTGACTGCAGAATAACAAGAACTGGACACCATGTACTTCCCATAATGCAGAAGAACACACACTCAACAGCAAGCTGGTAGTGCAGCTGTTAGGTGGGCAGGACGCACGAATGCACTGACGAACACAGGCCAGAAGGTCTCGGGCTGCTACAAAACAGACATGCAGGGTGCTGGCTTGGGCAGGAGATCCACTTCCCTGATTCGGGGCTACCTAACAACCCCAAGTCCTCTAAAAAATCCTGCCAGTGGATTAACTTTGATCTTTGTGTCACTCTGAGAGCTTGAAACCAGCTTAAAGAACAAGGCCACTGCCCGGTGAATCCTATAGGAGCATCTCTAAAACTTGCATTCAGTCCAATGCCTCTGTGCCAGAGCCTGGAGCACTGTTCGGGACGCCTGAGCAGGGAGCGAACAAATTGACCTCGGGGAGAAGGCGGGACCAGCATTTGCTCTGTTCAGCACCACTGCAGCAGAGCAACTCATTCATTTCTCATCCTTCCCTCAGTCGCGTTTGCTTACGGATATTTTACAAATTCTCCATTCTCTATTTGTAATGCACACCGTGCTCCATTGTTTGAGGTGCACAGCTAACAGCAAGGAACTGCGAGCTTCCAAACGGGACTGAGCCCCTACGGTTCGCTTCTCCCTGCACCTCACTGGCCCCTGCACTGCGTGCTGGCCTCGCTCCTTCAGCCATTTGCTCCATCTGCTGGACTAATGACTGCAGAGTTACGCTGGAAACAAAACTGGTCTGCTTCCGAAAGCTGCAGACAGCCGGAGTGGGAAGGGTGAGGGTGACACTCCCAGCTTGAGATCAGGCAGGGGATGAACACCATAAAGTCACAGCATCAAATCACTTCTCGAGCAAGCTGAGATTCGGTGGGATGAAATCGTGTAGGTGATTTGTGTAAAGGAAGCTGCCCCGTGTGGGAGCAGGAGGATTAGAAACCATGTGCAAGACAGAAGTGAGGTATTTCCTCCAGATGATCCCACGGCAATGGGTGCAGATGCAAGCCTCCTGTGCATCTGTGCTCTCTATGTATTAACCTTCCTTATTAACCCAGAGATCTCACTGGAATCTGGGGTTGTCCAGACCTGCGGAGTCCAACCAGACTGCCACAGGTGTGTGCACAGCGTATGCACAGGATGGCTGGAAACCATCATACACCTTCTACAGCTGCACACCTGCACGGGAAGAGTGACCCCTCCGAGAAGCGCCAGAGGCCTGTCACCTCCCTGCATGTCCAGCAAGGTGCACACACGAATCACGTGTCCAGCACGTGCTCTGCACGCAGGGACTCTCCCTCCAGGGAGCTCCCTGCACCAGGACTGCTCTCTGAGCTTCAGAGGTGGGGCGTGAAACTGGCTGTCAAGGAGCCAAACCAAATTATACACTTACAGACAAACCTCTCCAGCAGATAAACAGGAGGCAGGGGATAGCACAGCTCAACAGCAGCTTTGGAAAAACACGAACAACCCCACTGCGTTTTGGTGGTGGCATTACTGCCCACAGCAGCCTCAGAGAGTCTGGCACAGAGAAGACAACTAGAGCAGGGCTAGTTGAAGCTGGGGGCCAAAGCATCTGAGTTGTTCCTCTCTGCTTTCACTCACAGCTTTACAAAATAAGCAAACCCACATGGCCAGCACTTCCAAGTCATTAAAAACATTAGACCTGTTAATACATTCCCAGTGCTTCATGAACACTGACAACATGCAATACCTGGCTTGATGGAATATAATTTTTATCATTTTCCCTTCACCCAAACTTTTGTTAAATACAACCCATTTCCTGCAGTGTTCCACAACACATTTCAGTCCTGCCTGGATACTTCTGAGGCCTTCATCCTCAGACACCTTGAAGCTGGTTCAAGTCAGCACTTCCATTAAAAATGGAGTCCTTCCCTCTTCCTGCTCCAGCTACACATTCTCTCCCCTTGCTCTCCTTTCCTTTTCCGTGGCACAAGCACTGCAGTGGCCATGTGCTAAACAACTCCCCACATCCCTAAACAGTCCATTTTTTAGCTGCCTCCATTCCAGTTCTCCACACTGTACTTCTGCGAGCAGAAAGAAGTGCCTGCAAGCGGCCAAAGCAAGGAATAAGGCATTGCTCACTTTGTAATAGCTTAAAATATCTGTTAAATTACAGTCTGAGAGCCTAGGAGCCTGCAGAGTTCTTGGGCATCCTTCCTTCCCCATATCTGCCCCCTGTGGTACCTGTGGGACACAAAGGCACTGGAGCTTGTAGATCAGCTTCCTGGTCTCTGTGGTCCCTCGGCATCAGCACACTCCTTTTCAGCAGGGAGTTTGCACGAAGCAAAAGTTTTGCACAGACTGAGCACCAGCACCCCGCTAAAAGAGGGCACTTCTCAACAGTGGCTGTCAGCACCCAACTGTGGTGCTGGCACAGCCTCATCCAGCCCCACTGGGGGCCATGTGGCTCCTGTAACCCACCTATCATCTTATGGAAGGCTCAGGTCTCTTGTATCTGCACCCAGCTGCCACCTGCCAGCAGTGGCCAGCCTGCCCTGTCGTGGGCCAGCAGCAGTGGCAGGCTGGAGCAGGGGGAGACCTGGCACTGCCACCTCGAAAAACTCACAGAATGGGAACCTCACACCACAGGTCCCAGCTGGAACCAGCATCCTTTTAAAATAGACTTTTTATCTTTGTAACAGGTTTCCACTGGAGTCTTTGGCTTTCACTACTGAACATGTTCTGCTAGCCCCAAGTCCTCTCTCTTAGGACTTCTCCACTCCCTGGCCATGCTGGAGATTTTGAACTGCTTCCGCTGCACCCATGGCATTCAGAAATATTCTGCCTTGGAGCCCTATCTCCAGTGTCCCACAAATCAAATGCACAGAGGCTCCTGCCCTACTCCGTCAACCAGAGGAATGTGACAGCCCCCCAAATCAGTATGACTGAAGGAGAGATGGGATGTTCCCATTTCACACTTTGCTTTTGCCAGGGCAGTCACACGACCGGGGGAAGAGGACAGCAGAGCTACATACACACACACTCCTCCAGCGAGCACAGGGACGTCTCCCTTGGCGATCCAGCGCAGCCTGGTTTCGCTGGAGAGGAGGTGAGGCACTCTCGGAAGCGCTCCCGGATGCCGTCCCCACAGGTGACACTGCACGGGCTCCAGGGCTGCCACCGGCTCCAGGTTTCTACAAATACACAAGCTCACAGCAATGAGGAACGTGTCTGCCTCCTTACCTTTTAAGATACAGCCATTTGTCTTCTTTTTGAGAAAAACAGCAATAAATAACCAAACAGTGCAAACAGCAAGACCAAAAGAGCAAGCGGCATCCAGGGATGAGCCAAAGCTTCCACTTGTTGTTTTCCTTTTTTCACCCCAGTGTCAGCCTGCAACACAGTGGTCAGTCAACTGGCAGGCAGGTTCTGCCTGGAACAACAGCAAAAGGAAATGAATCCACAGGTCTTTGAAGTAGGCTGGTAATTTATATATTAATCCAATTCCTGCCTGACAAACAGCGCATTTATGGCAGGATAACTTGATTGACTTAAGTACAGTTACTGCTGATTTATATGACTGGGACAGGATGATAAGCCTGCAAGGCCTAATGAAATGGCAACATTGGTTTACTCTTTATTTTCTTCTCAGCACACAAGCATGTTACTGAATCATTCATTTGACAGCTTACAGGTCTCTATTGTTTTACTGATTATGGTTAGGCAATTAACTCAAGATGAAATTTTGCATGTTCATTTATTTATTTTAAGTGGAGGCAGACTCAGGTTCTAACACGACATCATAATTTTTTAACGTGTAATAAAATCCCTCTTTTTCTTAGACAACATCCTCATCCAGTAATCTCCACATTCAAGCTTTACATCAGTGAGAACCCAGACACAGAAAGATGGACCATTCCTGCCCATATCTGACCACTGTGACACTGAAGCAGGGACACAACTTTAAATTCCAAACCAATGCATGAGTTCAGGTGCAATCTTCAAGGACAAAACCCCTGGAGACACTCCTATGGGTCAGTTGACTTTGACAGAAAGAACAATAGACTACTTAACTCCATTTCACTCCATTTCACTGCTCACAGATAAAGTAGAAAAACAGCTAAATAATTTTTTTTTTTAAGTAGATCAGGTTTGTTAAACTTTGCTCTTTTAAATAATTTATGGTGTTGCTAGTGCCAACACAAGCCATGGTTTTTAATTTTATTACTGCTGCTAGCATGCCCCAAGCCCTCAACCAAGTTATAATGTCAAAGGACTAGACAGTGTTGCATGACTGAAAATGGCTTTATGATTTCATGTTTTATTGGTTGCTGTACAGTTCCTAGTGTGTTATTATTTTTAAATGTCTCTAACAAGAATAAATACAGCTGTGTTTCAATAAACACGAAATTGTAACTGCTTTGGGCCTTGTCCTACAAACAAGGGAGATGAACCCAAAGGCAGGCTGAGCTTTCACGCTCCTCCTTCAGTTTGCAGCCATGTCAGCTCCCAGTGAAGTGCAAAATGGAGCAAGCGTATGGTGTCAGGAGAAAAGAGAATCAGAGGATGCCAAGAAGCGGGTAACTGAGGAAATCTGTTGGGATAAGGAGTCCCACAAAGGTACAGACCATGGACAGTTTGCAAAATCACATCAGCTAGCAAGCAAAGATATTACTGAGGGCAGGAAGAAAAAATGTTCATGGTCAATGGTCAGTCAAGGGCTCACCGATGCCACCTCAAAAAGACTTCATGGTATCAAAGTATTTGGGGATCTCACAACACTTTTCTTCATCTCAGTATCATGAAGGACTCCAGCAGTGTCCCTCACCACTAGCAGAGGGGCTAGTTGAGGACCTACCTCCTTGTAGACTATTTTGTGTGAGCAGCTTGGTGGGTTCCTGTCATAATTTCCAGTGCGTGAGCTAACTTGTTTCCCTCTCTACACATTTCCTGCTCGTTTAAACTTCTGTTAATTAGAGTCAGATGCAGAGCCAGACTCAGAAAGGTTCTGGTTGCCTCCAGTGCTAACACTGGTGATAGTGGAGGGTGCTCAACAGTCTCCACATTGATGCCTGTGGGTTTCAACATACAAGAACATTTAGGACGAGTAATTTTCTAACACTGACGTCAAACCTAAGATGTGCCCATTGCTCCGGGACACTTCTCACTGACTTGGACTTTGGCTAAAGGCATAGAGTTCCGTAGCAAAAACACTTGGCATTCATAGCTTTGGGGCTAAGAAATGTGCTTTAAGCAGCAGGAGAGCAAGAATTGCTCCAGCTCCCATGAAAGATGGGAAATTTAAACTCCTGCTCCTTGCTCTGCAATCCCCTGCAATTACCAGAATGTAAAAGAAAATGAAGCACAGTTTATTCTCCCCCAAGGAAATGAAATGATTAACCTCCATTTAAGACAAACAGATTGAAAGTGCCAGGGGAAAAACCAGAAGGTATGCACTGCAAACTAGCTCTAATAAGCGTGAGGTTTTTTCACATACAATTGAGGAATCAATTATCAACGTGAAGACATCTAACTGATGAGTTAGTTTGAAATAGCTGACAGTTGGCAGATCTGCCAACATGAAAGATAAATGCAATTAACTGTGTTAATTATTGCTCTGCATAAATTTCTCCCCTCAGATTTCTGTGTTCACAAGATTTTGTGCACGCAGTGCTGTCCGTCAGCACAGTCAGCAAGGGACGCTCAGCATGGTCCTTCCAGCCTGACACACGTGACAGTCCTGAGCACTTCAACCAGGCCAGTGGTGTGGGACAAAATCACTAATTACTAACAGGTTCGTGTAACTATCTACGCTAGCCTAGGGGATTGCAGGATTTTTGGAAGCTGAGATCAGTTTTTAGGTCCTGAGAATGCATTCACACACATCGTATTGGTGTTTAGACAAGACCTTGGAAAACAACCTCTCATCCTTCCGTGGAAATGAAGCCTGGGTGCACTGAAATGGTGGCATGTTCCAACAGGTTACTAATTGGGACAATGAAAGGACAAGGATCCCTTTAAAGAAAGAAATCCTAGACTCTGCCTAGGAAACTTAAGAGTCTTTTCCCCACAAACAGGCATTGTTAAGAAATGGGGTAGCACAGCCTAAAAATAATTTTTTTCCAGAGCTAAGAGTCTGTAAGTGAGTCTGATTTATTCCCAATGTGTGGAGATGAAACATTTACTGACACAGGAGAAATGGATGGGGTACAAACCAGCCCTGGCATACCCAGATCCCCTGCATATGCCTGTTTCTAACCAAACACCCAACCCAGGTACAGATTCAGGCAACAGAGCTAATTGGTTCCCAGATTTTCCTACCAACAAGCAGATCTGATTCACAGAGTCTTATTCAGGAAGCAAAAATTTGGCGGAAATTGTGCATCCCTGCCTGACCTCTAGATGCTCCATTTACTCCTCTCCTCCCTTACTGACCACTTGTCTCTTCAGGAGCTCTTCCCATACCTTCCTCTTTCCCTTTTCAGGCAGCAGCCGCATTTCTTGTGCCCTGCCAACAACCCAACAGCTTTTTTTCACAGCTAGGAAAAGTCAGATGAACAAAATTCATTTGTGCTGTAGGCAAGTGCAAGAGACTTCACTGTAAGTCACACCAAAGCTGAAATTGGTCTCCGGAGCGTAACTAAGAATTGGAAAAGAAAGTTAATTAACATCAGAAATATGAAAAAAAAAAAGTCTTTTTCTATGGTTTAGCATTACCGATTAATATTATCAGTCTCATCCTGAATGTATCAAGCGGGATACAGGCTAGGACATGGGACATCCTTCTAAGGAGTGCAGAAGTCTCACTGCTGGGGACACTTAATCCCAGATGAGCAAAGCACAGGATAAAGCATGGAAGAGAATGAGCCTGCAATGCATCCGTTACTGGGTAAGATGATCTAAGAGTTTCCTACCTCAGGCATCCCAATAATCCAGTCAAGCACTGGGGAGAAAAATGAGCTGCATGTTCCTGTGGGAAACAGTGAAGAGCCCACCAAGATGAACGAAGTGGCTCACATCTCACTGTTAATTTTTTCACAGGTTGTCCAGTAAGGGTCTACAAAAAGCTGGACAAGTGCTGTCTCACAATTAATGGCTGTATTCCCCACCTTTTGTAGATATCTTCACAGTCTCGGATAGCACAAGTTTCTTGCGACACTTATTCTGAAGCTGATGGCCTGGGCTGAAGAGCTGCTGCCTTAGGCCACTCAGGGCCCCTGGGAGCTTTCTCCTTCCTACTCCAAGCACAAGTCAGATTCCTGTTCCAAAAGGCTGTACTATACTTGGCCAAGATGAGGAATAAAGAGCAGGATTGACAAAGCATCATGGAATATAACTCACGTCTGATATATGGAAAAGAGATGTGGCAAAATCATCTTTTATCTCACCGTCTGTGGTTTGGATGAAGATCATTTTAATGATTTAGGAACTTTGATCTTTTACAAAACAATATCTCTGCCTCATAACAATAGAGCATATGCTAAATGAAGTAAGAACTGGCTGAGTGACAGATTGGATATGCAACTGTCAACAGAAAACCATCACTGAGTGAGAATGCATTTGGAGAGATTCCAAAGGGATTAGTATAAGGCCCAGTGCTTCCCTAGTTGACATGAAAATAAATATAAAACCATTACTGAGAAAATATGTCACTCCTGTAATGACATAAGTAGATAGTGCAGTTGTATGGAGCAACACGGGGTACTTGCTAAGTAAGGATAATTCAAGCAAAATAGATCCTCAATCAGCAAAGTGAAAAATGCAGGAAGAAGGAATGTAAATTGCACCTGCAGGATGGCAGACTACATACTGAAACAGCTCAAAAGGAGTTTACAGGGCAAAAGTTACAGAAAATTACATAATGCAATCAAGTGGAATGAAAGCAGAGGTAGGGTGAGGAGAGTGCTACTGCTCAAGCAGCATCAGTGAGAAGGATGCCTGAGCACAGCACACAAAGCTGCTACCCTGGCTGTCAAATAAAATTGAGTGTTTAAAGTAACAGAAAGGGAGCCAAACAGAATCAGTAAATTAATCAAGTCCTGAAGAAAATGCCTTCCAATTAAAGACTCAATCTTTTCAGTTTATTAAAAAGAACAGTGAGAAAATCTGGTAGAAGTGAGATGACCTGGATGTGCAAATGTCTCTGTGAGGCAAAGACTGTGGATAGGAAACAGCTATCAGAGCAGCAGAGTAAAATCCAGTCACCGGAGGATGAAGCTGGAATAGCGTTAGTTATGAAACACACAACGTTTCCCTTTCCAAAAGAATAAATAAATCAGAGCATAGTACTGAGAGAAACTACCAGAAAAGTCTGTTTTGTGGCGTCTTCAGCAAAAGACTGGATAACTCTGTGGAGAGTAAGTGGCAGTCAGATGCAAAGACTAGCGGTGGGGCTCAACACCAGGGTAACTGAATGAAAAATGATGGCCCATGCTGCACAGGAGCCCAGACTAGAGGATTTATCACCTCTCCTTGCCTTAAACTTCAGGAAGTCCAAAGCAGGAATTAGGAGACTTGAGGAGAGGTGCCTGCTGTGCAGCAGTCGCATGTTTTACACAAACAGCTATCAGGGGTCTGGGCGTAAGCAGGGCACCTCAAAGTGCACCCTGCAGCAGGGTGAGGAGGCTCAGAGGAGCACCCTCTGAGGGAGCCAGAAGGCTGCTGGCCCTCACAGGCAGCGCAGGTTCGCTCTGTCTGTCGTGGCTTCAGGCTGATGTGCCCCTCCCAGAACACCCTGCTCCTTTCAAATGCTGCCTGCAGGCTTTGAAGTCTCGCAGATACAGGCACAAAGTCAGATGTGCTGCAGTCTAATTAATTTCAGGTTGACATTTTATTTACGGCTACATGGTGTGGTTTCGCTTTCATCGGCTTTGTAGATATGATACTCTCGACTTGGCAGCTATTGACTCAACTCTGCTCTTCAAGAGGCATAGCCTGATTCTTTCGAATGTGGCTGTAAGGATGGTGCTACCGAGGAACCCAGGGAAACAGAGCAGATTGCAGGGAACCACTGCTTAAGGTAGATCTCGTCAATCAAAAGAGTTAAATATTGGGCACAGAATCATATCTTATCTGTATCTTATGCTAGTATTTATCTGGCAGGATAATTATCTAGATCCTATCAGTTTAACATACCACCCAGGTATAGACGACAAACTAGAATTCTCTCTTCCTTTTTCCTTGAGAATTATCTCCATTAAGAAAATAATATGTTTTCATTTTTAGATAGACTTTCTTATCCCAAAGGAAGAGAGGGAGTGCCAACAGAAAATGCAGATGGGACATTAAGATGAAGAGAACTACGCACTGGGTTTGGCATGTGTTGAAAATAGAGGCCGTTTTTAGTACAGAGAGTTAATTAAATAGCTAACAGTTTTAGAATTTGTGAAATAGCGCAAAGTAAGACCACATGATGCTAGGAACCTCATTAAGGTAGGCTGTGTCTGGGACCGTGTGCTCTGGAGCATGTCCTACACTCCTGGCCTCCTCACGATCCCTCTCGGACACCTGCCCATGAAGCGCAATGACCATTTTTTGGCTAGAATGCCTGCACTTTCTTTTCAAGGGAACCGGGGTGGGGAGGTGAGGAAAATGGTGCACATCTTAAACCTTTCAATCCAAACCCTTTGAAGTGTGCAGTTAGAAAAGACTAATTCATTACCTATGGACACAAGCCTGCTCCAAAGGAGAACATTTACCTTTCAGGGTGTAGGCAACGCAACCTAGCCCAACCCAAGCCCAGTTCCCTGGTGCACATAGGGCCCATCCCTCTCTGTGGCTGCCTTCCACAAAGGAGTGATGAGAAGGGTATTTGGCTCACCTGCTTCCTCTGCCACGCAACAGTGATTTGTAGACCGTCAAAGCACGGACTGCCACTTCTAATGCTACAGCTGCATAATGTATACATGGTCTTGGCTTCTGCCAACCAGAACTCTCTCAGAACATGCCTGATCATGGTCCAAAGGATTATATGGACCACAGACTGTCCCCTGTTGGCAGTCTGTATGATTCTACTCTTTCCTGTAAGGGAAGGTTTGGCTATATGAATGTGAACCATGATCTGCCAGATGGCCTCATGGGTCAGAAAATGCACCCTGGTCTGTTCCAAGCAGCCAAAATAAGTCTTGAAAGGCTGCTTAAAAAAACTGCCAGCTGTCCAAGTGACACAGCTGTGCCTTTCACTGTAGCCAGATCCTGACTCACCTCACCAAAGTTTGTGCATCTAACAGGTAAGGCTCTTAGCACCTACAGCAAATGGGTAGAGAAAAAGACACCTGGGTGAGGATTCAGCCCCTGTATGTTCAACACACATGAATCACCCTTGCAAGATGCCTCTTGACTAAAAAGCCAGACAACTACTTAATGTCGGGCCCCTGGCTTTTAGACACTTAGATGTAGGTACGACTAATCCTACCTTTAGAGTCTCCAGTGGGCCAGATCTACTGCAGTAGTTTCTTACCTCACTGAGAGGGACAAGTTTCATTTTCAGCCAGACTAGACAGATATGTCATTCAGAATGCCCAAAGTGGTTTTGGTTGGTACCTAGCGTTAACTTAGTGCAGCCCTAAGCCACCACAGTGGCACTTGCTACCAAATGTCCTTGTGTATTCCTCTACTTAACAGTCTATCTTGTTCCCACCTGCATATGACATTACAACTATTTTGTCTGGTGCAGCAGACCCAAAATCACTGCCCACGTTGGCTGGGAAGGGTGCTGATTTTGGCTAAAAGAGGAAAATCATCAGTACAAACCCATATTCCTTTGGATCATCATACACTCCTTAACTCTTGCTGGAAAATAGCTTCGGTTTGAGAAACTGAGGAGGTCAAAGCAGTATTTGTTCTTCCCCACATCAAACAAAGTGCAGTTAAAATCTGTTCTGTTGTCTCCTGGGAGAAGGGTGTTTTCATACAGCCAAGTTGTTCTTTGACTCAGATGCTTGAGACCCTCTTTATAAACAACAACTTTTCCACTGATAGAAGTGCACGGTGGAGAGATTACGAAGACCTGAACCAAAGTTTTGCACGTGGCTTCTGCTGCCACAACCAGTCTGTATCCAAATTTGTGGAGGAGATCTACAGGTCCTATGGAGGCGATGATGGAATGTGTTTCTAACAATTTCAGTAACACGGTGATATATATTTCTTGACCAACAGGTGGGCAATCAAACTCTACCCACTGGGACCTGGACAAGGGGATTCCTTTGCTAGTTCTGATGCCCACAGTCTCATCAGAGCTTATTCTTCTGAATTCATACAGGGCGCTGGTGAATATCACATCCAGTGAAATCACAGTCTTGTTCATGGCACATAACTGCTCATTTGTAAAAAGTCCAACCTGAAGGGAGCTCCCGAGCACCTCTGAACTCCTGTTTAAATCAATGTGAAATACAGGCCATTCCACATGGAGGGTGGACATGCTGCTTCTGCTCCACTGGGCAGCACTGCTGTTGTCACTGGGAGAGACCATTCTGAACAAGAAGTCACCAGCACTCCTGAAATGGAAACACTCAAACACCACCGTCCCCTGGGACTGATTTGCTGGAAGCTGCTTTCTTGCAATTATCTCATTGGTGCTGGCATCCAGCAAAAGGATGGACACATGCTCTGCTGTCACATTACCACCACTGTAGTACTGATATTCCACAGACACCGTGTCGTTGCTGAAGGCTACATGATCCGGGTGCTCCAACAGGAGATACTCCACTTCGCCGAGAACTGAAAGGAAAAGTTTCACAGCAGTATTAAGAAACAGACAAGTGATCGTTCCTCTGGAAGAAAACAAATATTTTAAAAATGGCTATTAAAAGTGGTTCTCAATCATTCTCAAGTGAATCAGTTCACAAAAGAAGAAAAGGTCCTAGCAACAGCAGTTAGAGCTCAACAGCTCTGCTCTATGCAGGGATGTGATTTGGAGCAGCTCAAAGTCCGCTGCAGTAACATGTTCAGGAAGGTAAAAATCAGTATTTTAAAGCAAACCACAAACCACACAAAAGATTAACAGAAAACTTCATTTGTCAGAATAGATTCTCAAACTTTTCAACTTCTTTCACTTACAGATTTCTAAACTCCACAGAGGCCAGCTGTTTTCTAGCTTCAGCTGCAATTTAGCAAAAAAGGGACAGCGGTTTCTAATACAGACAGATGAAAAATGTCCCCCAAGTTAAATAGAATAGGAAGTCTGCATGATGCTTTTTGAAGCCTCTTCTCTCGCTCTGTCTTATGAATCTTTCATTTTGCTCATTTGCATCGCAGACACTTGAGTGAAAGAGCTGAAAATAACAGTGATGGTGACTGCAGCACTTTTCTTGTCTCAGATGTGGTGCAACATGTCTAAATGACATCATTTCATTATAAATGGCGCAGTCTTTTCAAATTCACTTCTTGCATGACCATGTTTGTGCAAGTTGCCAAATGATCCTGAAACATGCTGTAACTAGTGATGATATCTAAAGCAATAAATTGGGAAGATCACATTTCCGTTCTTAGCTCAGCTACCTCCTGTGTTGCTTGAACCTTAACGATTTCAGACACAGAAAGGTTATCTGAGAAATGGGAACTGCATACATCTATTCCAGATACAGAATGTGCTGTGAAACATCTTTATTTAATTGTCTGGGGAAAGTCTTCCGAGTCTTGGATGGAAGGTGCCACGGAAGTGTAAAACTTCAGTAAAAGCAATCCTTTCATAAGTAGTATCAACTAACAATACTTTGACTTGTTAAATCTGTTACACATGTCTTAAGATTACCTCAAAGAAAGCTTTGCTGGAAAAACACTGCAACTGCCAAGGCAAGCACTCAGCAGTCAGGAGTAGCAGGACTCATCTCACATAATATTAGACGCCTACTACTCCAAGCTTCAATCTGAGTTAGTCACCTTGGATTCACTTTCTTCTCAGCAGGGAAAATTTTCAGGAAGAAATTCATCTGACTGGCTATGGACATTTACATCTGGGTGGGGTGCAGTGTGCACTAGAAAAAAAAGAGCCTATTACTTGCCACCAGCTATAACGTGTCCTTAAAATAACCGGCTCCAACCACATACATAAAGTCTGAATAAAGGTGGCATGCACGGCCTTACACACATAAATCATGCATATACTCTCACATGTATGTACTATAACTCAAGCCTTTCATTTGCATTTCCACAAGACACTGCTTCATTTGGCAGATGGATGGTGCTCATTACCAGAGGGTTCTTTTGTTCTCATTCGTCTATGGGTGGTCCTATGTATTATTGACTCCACACTGTCCAAAATCCATCCTGATAACACAGAATTATTCATTTCCCCCATGGACTCCTCCATTGTGCTCTTACTGTAGTGTATTAGTGCATTAGAAATATTAATGAGTTTATCCTTCTAAAAGCCCTGAAAAATGAGAGACTGTCACTATTCTTGTTTAGTGTGTTAGGAACCAAGGCACAGGCACCAAGGTAAAAACTGTCAAGTATCAACTAATTGTGGTGCCCTGTGAAAGCCAGGACCTGATTTTAAGTACAATGGTCCTTCAGACATCCAAAGCAGGATCCCGTTCAGCGCAGCTGTGGTGAGCACACGGCACCACAGCAAACTTGATCTCAACTTGGACACCCAGAGAGTAAGAAACAGACCCCAAACACCTGTGAAAGATGTGTTGCTGAACTGCCCAGCAACGTGTTCTCCTTGCTCTTCATGTTCTGGTTCTGCCACGTGTGCCTGCCCATATTTTACTGTCCTGTTTCTACCACCATCTACTTTCAGTATCTCTTGGGTACTAGCCTAACTCCATTACTGTTGCCACAAACTCCTGCCCTCATCTCTTTACCTTACAGCTCTTTTGTCTTCTGCTGTTCCTTAGGCCTGCAATTAACTCCAGCATGTTCCCACCTTCCTTGCTCAGTGCTAGCATGACATCAGGGAGCACAGGACAATCAACTCTTGCGTCCAATAATGTTGGGGAATTCTTGCCCTGGGCTGGAGCATGCACAGTGTTGTATGGGGCTGGCAAGATGAGCCAGCGGGAGTTGGGGCACACTTGACCCTTCAGAGAATCTCATCACTAAGTCATCTGCAAGGATTTAGATCTGGTCCAGATCTAGGCAACTCTTTATAAGGACAGCAGAAAGCATGTACCAGGCCACTGAGAGCACTCTAACAAAGATGAAGTTCCCACAGATGTGTTAAGAGTCTCCCAGTGAAATGGTTGTGAGTTGCCGGGGTTTTGTTTCTTTGATAGTGGGCAAAATGATGCATTTCTGTACACGGGAATTGGCTAGATTTAACATAGCTGAAACATTAAAGGAAAAGGAAATCAGACCATGGGAAAAACCCAGCATGAAAAATTTCAATTTTAAGCTTTAAACTTACAACAAAACCATTCAGGTGATAGTAATGAAAAGCATTGATGTTTGAACCTACTGCTTTATTGTCCTTATTCTCTTTTACAACTGTCTCGACCCTCTTGCACTGTTTTTTATTTGGAATGGCTGAGACAAGGAGTAACACCACTCTGTATGTGGGAGGAAGAACAGGAGAGAGGGCAGGGGACTGCTGTGTAGTCTCCATCAACCCTAAGTGCAGATCATTTAGGAAATGAGGAAAGTGAGCATTGCTGGAGGATGCTGTTACAGCACTGCAGAGCTCTGGCTAGTGCACCCCAGTTCACAGCATCTTTCCCCCCAGTTTGGTAAATAAGAACTTTGCACTTTTGGACAGCCCACACAGCAGTTTTTCACAGTGCTCCAAAAGACAGCAGTCAGAAGGAGCCAGCTTCTGCTGCAAGCTCCTTCAGCTGCCCTCCAGCCCACTACATGCCCATGACTCTGCCACATGCCAAAACTTGGTCCCAGTTGTTTGGACAGCCAGTCAGGGGCATCTTTCAATGCATTTGTATTATTTTCATTGTCATTACAATGGCCTCCCATTGAAAGAAGTCTGGCTGTGGTACCAACAGCCTGCCAGAGGAGTCTTTGTAAGAACTCCCACTTAAAAAGATCAAAAAAAAAGTCCTTGTTTTCACTGAAGAGCAAGAAGAATTACTTGAGGGTGCTATTCAGATGGTTATTTATTTTTAAGTGTTTCTAAGCCATCTTGGGTTGTGCTGTTGGCTTGTCAGCCATTGGTAACACAGAGCTAAGTAGAACAAAAACATCAGTAAAACTGATAAGAAATGAGAATACTGTTTAGTTGGATGCTAGGGCTTTTTTTAGAACTTCAATAATTTTCCAGAGCATACTGGAACACTTAAAAAATAGTCTTGGCCTGAAACAGAGAACCATGTGAGTGAAATAGTTATCTAAAATCTATGTACATAGTAATATTCAAAGATGCATATATGCAGAACTGTTTGGAAGCAATTTTCTCAATTATGGACTGCCCTCTAACTGGAAATAAGGCAAAAGTTGATGCACCTAAAGTTTGCAGCAGAGGTTTACCTCATTAACTGCACCTGGTAATTACCGGCTGTGCCACGCTCTATAAAGTTCATGAATAATAGCTTTTACCTCTGAGTCAACCAGTTGTGAATGTCTACACGACTGGCTCACCAAGAACCAGTGGATATTGCAATCCTTCATCTCACTTCTTAGTTCCAGTGAATTTAATACCCACCTTCACTGTATTACCCACTCAGTGCAGTGTTTCTACCTGGGCTGATTAAATTTCTTATTAAAAGAAGAAATGGTACTAAAAGCTATAGACAAGAGTCTTTACTTCTACTGGAACCAAGTTCATCTAAAAGATGGCACTTTTAGGTTCTCTACATCTTCTAGTGATCCCTTGTTGTGGAGCACGCACAGAGGAATGAGTAACACAGTTACTATTCAGTCATTACTTATAATCAGATTTTTCTCACTCATATAAGGACGGCAAACTGCATACGTTTTTGTCCATTTCTCTCTTTTCTAAGACATCTTCAGCTGTTTGGTGCATGAACTACATGCTAGAGCTCATTCCACAAGTGGGGATTAACCACTCCTTTTCCCATGTTTTCCACACTGTACTCATTTCTGCGGTGCACAGCTTAATCCTTCAGCGTGGTTTGACAGCGTACTGCAGCTGTCAGAACAACGCCTGCTCTTAAACTAGGAATGCAGTTTTCTAAAACATATGTATTACGTTTAGGAATTAAGAGTCCCATTTTCAGAATTTCTAATTCACTCTGCAATAAGAAATTAATTTGCAAATCTGCTTCCTACTTGGTACATTCTTGGAAAGGATAAGACACCATGCAGACGATGTCCCTCAGCTTGTAGATATCTTGCAGTTTTCTGACTTGAAGTCAGGATGTCTAACTTCCCTCCTTGGCAGCTGATGGTGAGAAGGAGGTGCTTCTTCATTCTACACATCTCAGTTGCAGATGGGTAAGAGCTGCTTTCGGTATGTACTGATTTGTGCACGGACTACTCAAACAAGACTCATTGTCTCTGACTACCTGCCTAATTTCATGTGACTAAGATTGAATGAGTATGAACATCATCCTTTGGCTTCTTATACGGTCAGAGAGAACACCTCTGTTGTGCTCAAAAGCTCTCCAGGTGTCAGCTTAGATCCATCAGATGGGGGCTCACTCAGCCATAGGAGGTTGGCCGTACTGTAGATGCTTCCATCTCAGCCAGCCGTCCTGGCTCCTTTCCTAGTAATGGAGAGAAACAGGTTCTGTGGCACAGTTCCACCCATCCTGCTATGGACACCTAAAACGGGCCCATCTTCCATGATGTTCACTAAATGTTATGAAATAGAAGTCTCACAAGAGAGCAGACTTCCAGTTACTACTTCTAGCACAGCCAGTCTCTTGATGCCCATGGACATTGGCTCATTTATCTTGTTTATTTCTCTGAGCAAATTTACAGCAGGAAAGGGTCCTGCCACTCTGATCTAAAGGGGCAGTTTATGCAAGTTGCATTTTCCACCTCACTATTACATAAGATCTAGACTAAATTCTGTGCCTGTGAGTGGTGGCTTCTGTAGCATTTCATTTCAACAGATCACCTGGAAACATCACCATCCAAAGCCACCTTGTGAATGCACATCATACTTTTCCCTTGACAGCTCTAATACTCACCGTAGTCACAGAGCACTACTAACAATAGATTTGAAAAATCTTTCAACATCTGTTTCATTCTGACCAGTGAGATCCCGGGTCCTTTTACTCCTCATGTCCTTTTTCAGCTCCAAAGTGCCGGCACGTTTTCCAAGAACACCTAAAAGTTAAAAAATTACAGCTGTGTCAACTTTGCTTCATAAAATACAAGAAGAAAGACATCCCATTCATAAGTAAAAAAAAAAATAATTATTAATCAACTATTAATTAACATTTCTCTCCCATTTACTTAACAATTACTAACATCGTATCAATGCATCTGGATAAGCACAAGTACAATTCACTGTACCATAATTTTCAGTCCTGAAATGCAGCTCCTGAGCCAGAACAACAAAGACAGATAACAACAACTTTATCTTTGCACTGCAGGAACTGCTGCTGTGCATGTCTTATATTATGACCAAGGCTCACAATAGCAAAAGAATGAGTGTTTTATACAAAATGTAACTCTGAGCTCAGCATATACTGATATTGGAGATTTATTGCTGCTACACAATTCATATCGTTTGTCAGCTGCTTTCAAGTATGAAAGCAGCTCAGCAGCAAACTACTTTTCTGGTCATCAAACTCCTCTGTTATTCAGGTCTAGTAATATACTTAGTGATCTTATCAGATTTATAAAAGATCTATAACTGTCTTTTATGTCATTCGGACTGATCAGATGGAGAAGGTGCTAACTTCCACTTTTTCCTCCATAATTTTTAAAGTTTACATTCACTACGGCCTTGGCTAGGCCAATAGAAATAGACTTCTTTTGGCAAGTTTCCCAGTTTTAAGTCCATGTGGTTTAAACTAGTCTTTATGAGTCCCGTAACAATTAGATAAAATAGGTTGGAAGCACAATGATAGCAGCAAAACCAAATAGCTTCCTTCAGAAACATAAGTAGGAGGGAATCTAAAAAGAGAAATTCTACTGAGAGGCCGTTTCAAAATATAAGAATTGCTCTTCCGTGTTTCACAGGAGCACCTGTAGATCAGTGTCACTGTGCTCACCATCACACAAACATGCAAGAAAGGTCTTGATCCATTAAGTTTACAACCTAATTTTATGAGAGAAATCTGGCACTGGAGCAGGCAGAAGTTAGGCACGAGCAAAACTGTGGAGCATAATGGTAAAACATAGAAACCAAGTATGGCAAAGATCACGTATGTCTTTAGGAATCACAAATGAGATATTTCAACAATTACACTGCTTGGCTTGTTGAACTAAGAGGCAGCAGACGTGTTACTTGAAAGCTTTTTGAACTGCTCTCCGTGCCAAGTGGCTGGAGAGAATCATTTCTAAGAAAAGACCGGCAGCACAGCCTCGCTCAGTAAAAGCCCATTACAATAATAGCTGCACATATCTGGAAGGAATAATCATCATCTGGCCCAGGAACTTGACAGGGCTCCAGAAAGCATTAGATAGGGACAGCGATACCGCCACCACCCTCAATTTCACTTGATACGCCGTAAATTACAGGAAGACAAACCTTGTGCCTCAGGAGAGGGGCGGCTGCGGAGGGAGGGCGGCGGGGAGCCAGCCTGCCTCCGGGGACTGCCGCTCCCCAACTCCCCCGGCTGCCGGCAGCAGGCGCAGCATCACAGCGGGAACATCGCTCCCCGCCCGTATCGTTATTGATCACTAATCAGTTAATCGAAACACAGAATCAAAGAAGAAAAAGCAGGTTTTGTTTTAAGAAAAATAATTGTGATAGATGTCTTGGCCTCTAGCGTTGTCTGCTCAAAGAAAACAGAAGATACACGGCATTGCTGTAAACTGCCCTGAAATAAAGTGGGAGAAAATTGCTTTGTGGGCCGCTACCATGATTGGGCTGGATGACTTTAATGGGTTCTTTCCACTCCTAGCTTTCTTAGCTGCAGATTCTTCGAATGGCTTTTACAAATACTTCTTTCAGAAAGTCACACACTGATAGATGAAATTCAAATTATCCTAATCTCAGTCTAATGAGCGACACACTGCACAGAGGAAATGAAGCTGCAGAAGGGAGAATAAACCTCAGGAAAAAAAAGAAAAAACCTGCGTAGGAGAGCACTCTTGAGGTAGTTGTCTTACATCTTAATTTGCACATCAGCCCAACCGAGGAAAAAACAGCGTGATCCAGGAGACAGGGCGCCAGCAGGAGGCACAGGGACCAGACCTGACTTCTGTTCCTATTCCTGCCACTGTCAGACATAATGTCAGCAAACTACAGCATTAATCTGCTCCCCTCCTTCCCACCCCATCTTTCACACTCTGTATTTACAGTAAAGACTTTTCAGGACAGAGACTCTTTCTAACCAAGCCCCGTGGATGGAGCCCAGCGCCAGAGCCCCTGGGTGTTTCGGTAACACCAATCATTCGTCACACCAAAACCTCCTTCCCTCTCACCCTTCCTCCTGCGCTGTCTTGGCTCGCTCGGGAAAAGATTCCGGTGTGCAGCGCGGGTAACACCCAGGCTAGAACTGGAGTTTTTGAAACTGTACCAAAACTAACTTCCAATTAGTGAGATCAGGTACCTCTGGAAGCCTAGCCCGGGGCTACTTCACCCTCTGCACGCCTCTGCAGCAACTGGATTGCAGCAGGAGCCCTCCCACCTCACACACATACAGCTACTTCAGGCTACCGGCTGCAGCACAGCCCTACCTTTGAACACGGCTCCAATTAAAGTGCTCCATGAAGCCTCCCTGAGCTTGTGCACCTTTGCCAGCTGAATTCCAATAGCACCTCTAAATGCAAAGACTACCAGCCCATTTCTGGTGGAGTAGTGCCCCCGTACCCCCATATTTCTGCACAGGTTTGTTCCTCTCCCCTCCTTCACTTTTCCTTCCTTTTGCCTCAACTCAGTTTTGGACAGGCCTTACGCTGACCTCTAAGCTCAATTCAGCATTTTCCCCTCTACTCTCTGTCTTCTCTAAGCCAATCTCTTCCTAGATTTCTTCTCATTTTTAGGTCTTCTTCCAAACTCTCCACATATTTGCCCCTTGCTCAGTTATTTTTCCACTTTTCACACTCATATAAAATTTTGCTTTATGAAGCAGACAGTACATTTAAATGGTTTCTACTCTATTTAGATCTTCTACCTCAAGTTCATTAACTTAATGAGATGAAAAATGATGGAACGGAGAAGGCTATCAGACTTCAAATAATTGGCTTTTTAAATTTATTGCTCTCGTGGACAAGCATGAACTGAGGCTCTATTGTGCGAAATGCAGCAGAAGCACAGCAACATAAAAAGATGCTTTCTTCTTCCAAGAGACAGTGTAATGGGCCGATTGGAAGTGGGGTACTTCCTCTCCTAAGGGAATGTGAAATGACAGATGAGGAGGGCATAAGCCATGAAGCCCTGTGGAAGTGAAGACCAAGAGGCTTGTGTGCGACGCAAATGACACGGGGAAACTTCGAGTCCCTGCTCTGCAGCAGATTTCCTGTGGGATCTTGGTCGCATCTCTCAGTTTTCCTGTGGCGTAGCTCTCCCCTGGAGATAGTACCTCACTATGTGGTATGGGGGCTACAAGAGGAAATCCTCGTCAGCGGTGAGGTTTGCAGGTACCACAGTGTCACGAACCGCCTAAGAGCCGAACGTGAAATCTGAAATTGTACTTACAATGTTTTTTGCAAATAAGTAACAGAATAGGCTATAATATACTATTAGAATCACATATATTAACCTATTCAAAAAATGTCCCTATTTCCCTACATCATTAAAACCATAAAGTATATTGGGATCACTCTGGTTTTACAAAAAACCCCTAAAATAAACCACACTAACCAAACCAACAAAAAACACCAAGCCAACTGGATTTATGACTCCAAGTACTTTTTGCAACAGTATCCAAGGCTGCAGCGCAGCCATCACTTTTCAGACACCAGCCACCTCTTCTGAGAGCTGTCACCTGCTGATTTAGCAGCTACCACCTTCACCAACTGCAACAGCACAGCATTCAGTGCCTACTCCCCCTTCACAAGGGAGATGAGAGGCAAATAAGCCTTGTAGTTAAAAAAGGGCCATCAGGAATTAATCAGACACTCCATGACCAAGCGCTGAGCTTAATGAGAACACAAACCCATGGCACACAAAACCTCTGTGCTCTGGAGCCTCGTTCACGCAAAGGGAAGTGTCACTGATGGATCCCATATTTCGCCTACCCACAAGTACCCTCAGTCCTCCTCCTCTTTGCAAATCCCCACCAAGAGCTGAGCCCTCCCCTGCCCTAGCTCCTTCCTCCTTCAGTAACAGGCCTGTTCTTGCTCATCTCTCTCTGAGCACAGCCCTCCTCTCTCCCTGTCCCTCCAACCCCGCAGCTCCAGGTGAAGGTGGACCCAGCCATGGCACAGAACCCCCCGTGACTTAGGGCACACGTGAGAGCAAGGTGGGAGAGAAGGGCTTGGGGAAGGAGTAAGTGTGTGTGGGGGTGGTATGGCATCAGGTTAAGGAGTGATCCTCTTGGAACCAACCTGCCCCTGCCCCAAGCACTGCCCCAGGCAGCAGCACCTACCCCAGGCACTCTGATGGACCCAGCAACCAGACAGGGTCTGGATATTTATCGGAATTTAAAGCAAAATGTTGACAGAATCAGAGAGAAAAAAAAAATCCTTTATAGCTGTTCACTAGTAAACATTTTCCAGTTGTATTTGCAACCCAAAATCTGCACAATTCTGGCTATGCATGAGAGAGGCTGACGGCAAAATAGGCTACAGACAGAAAAGCCTGGAAGTCCCTAAATCCTCCCTGCATTTCACAAGCAGCACTAACAGCAAAAAGAAACGTGTATCTGCAACATTTCCTCAAATTTAAGGTATTTTATCTGTGTGTTGGAAAAGAGATTAATTATTTTCAACCATCATATGCTTATTGCAATGGGATTAGGCAGCTATTGAAGTGTTACCACCTGCTGGGAATTTCAGACCCTCCCATATAATCTCTCCACTTTGACATTAAAGAGAGAACACCTCAGATATGCATCACATTTTATCAAAATCTAATCACTGCTGACCAGCCAGAGTGGTCAGGGCCAAAAATATGCCACTTCTCGGAAGATACTGAGTTTAGCCAGGAAAGTGTCTATGTGATGTCTGCCACAGCAGGGGGCTGGAGCTGACATCCTCAAAGGCATATTTCATTCTTATTTACACATCCGACAATTTTACATTGTTATCAGATAATGACTTTATTAAAATTATGCATCTAAATTCACTAGGCTGAAACTGACAGCACCAGATCCTCCGTGTGCAAGAAAAAAACAGTAACTAGCTGGTAAAGCCTGTTTTCATTAATATTTGGGGTCGGATCTCGGAAAATCCTGGGATTTCTCAAGTCCTTTTGATATTAACATAGCAATTCAAGAGCAAGCTGGCCAGCAACATCTGTCCTTTGAAACCGAAAGGCTTACAGTAGACAGAGTATACGGATGATATTTACTTTGGAAAATGTACAGCGAAAATAAATTTATTAAGCATAGGGAGATTTGGGAAGGTGTTCGAGCAATAATAAATAAAGAATGCAAAGAATTAAATACATTAGATGAGACCCGATGGCATAAGGGAAGGAATGCAGTCATCCATTCTTTCTTTCCCCCTTCAGAGTTTTTTCAAAAATATATATACTGCCCACTGTTCCTGGAACTCCCCTTTTGGGGGAGTTTATAATGAAGATCATAGTATGGAGAACATACATGGCACAGCTGATACAATCAGAAGTTTGTCAGAGAAGCAGGTCTGAAATACCATGAAGTCTCGGTATTAAAAAGAGAATTGGGAAGCTTTCTCCTACGCTTTACCCTGGGTTTGCCGTGTACTCACATGGTTTCGACTGGTCTAGCGACTCATATAAAGTAGAAATCACCGAACATACTAAAAAGCACTAAAATTATTCCTAGCTGTCACGGACTCGGGTGACGAACCCGGGCAGTCGCTCCCGGTGCCGAAGCTGCCGGCACTCCGGGAGCGCTGGAGCACCGGGGCTCCGGGCGGGACGGCCGCTGCCTCCGGGGCAGAGGCGACCGCAGGGAATATCTGGGCAGGGGCGAAGCCGGGACCTGCCGTCACACGGGTGTTTTAAATCACCTCCAGGACCGCGCGTCTCGGCGATCACGGCGCGGTCCCGCGGCACCGCTCGCTCCGACCGACGGCTCTCCCCGCCCGTGCCCGCCGGCTCCGCGCCGACAGCCGCCGCCCGGCCGGCT
>VZTA01024010.1:276292-305065 GCA_013398855.1 Mohoua ochrocephala | reverse complement strand
GAGGAGAGCCGGGAGGGACGCGCCCGACCCGTGTGCGCCCCCGGGCTGGGCCGGCGGCCGGTCCCGGTGAGGGCCCTGGGGCAGCCCCCCAGCTCCTCTCAGGGTGCGTGCGGTTTGTGTGGCAGCCGTACGAGGAGCGGCTGAGGTCACTTGGTCTGTTCAGCCTGGAGGAGAGGAGGCTGAGGGAAGACCTCATCGCAGTCTGCAGCTTACTCACGATGGAAAGCGGAGGGGCAGGCACTGATCTCTTCGCTCTGGTGACCAGTGACAGGACCCCAGGGAATGGCCTGAGCTTGTGTCAGGGGAGGTTTAGGTTGGATATCAGGAAAAAGTTCTTCATCCAGAGAGTGGTTGGGCACTGGAAGAGGCTCCCCAGGGAAGGCGCAGCACCAGCCTGACAGAGTTCAGGAAGTGTTTGGACAACGCTTTCAGGCACATGGTGTGACTCTTGGGGTGTCCTGTGCAGGGCCAGGAGCTGGACTTGATGATCCTTGTGGGTCCCTTCCAAGTCAGCATACTCCGTGAAAATCACTCCCCTCCCGCTGGGCATCGGTAAGGGCAACCTGCCCAGGCACGGGCTGGCACGTTGGAGCCGTGCTCTTTGATGACTCGTGAAGAGAGCTGCGGGCAGGCAGGAGGTTGCTCCCCAGAGTCAGCGAGTCAGCTTGCAGCAGAGGAGACGGAGCATCAAACAGCAAAGAGCAGCACCAGCTCCTAGATGTGCCTGTCTGCAGCCGAAGGTCACATATATGTGGGTATTTGTCATGTCCAGTGTTTATGGATAATGTTCAGGGACTGTTGTTACATGATGAAACTATC
Source organism: Mohoua ochrocephala (assembly GCA_013398855.1). Lineage (NCBI taxonomy): Eukaryota > Metazoa > Chordata > Aves > Passeriformes > Acanthizidae > Mohoua > Mohoua ochrocephala. The sequence continues at coordinate 304,246 of VZTA01024010.1, read as the reverse complement.
CTCGTGCGAGGCTTCTTCAAGAAAAACCCTCTCCATCCGTTTTTATGCAACAAACTCATTTACCTCTAACTGTGGTTAAATTCATTTGCATGACATCGAGTCTGTGATTTAGATACAGACCAATGGATACCTACATGCCCACAAAGATAAGAAGGGATTTCAAGGAGCGTTTACATCAGACAGTGTTACATGTATTGAATTTTCCTGCTTTCCCTTATTCATTTACAGTAAGTGTGGGCATGACATAAAGGCCCAAGAGGAAGGAATTGTCAACTTTTGGTGTTCAGAATTAAAGGCTGAAGGTCCCTAAAGGCTAAAAGGTTCCTCCAAGTTAACTTTTATCATCTGTATGACCAAGAAAATACAATTTCCATACAACACTGATATCTCTGCCCCACGTGAATGCTGAGACCAAACAGCTGCTTAGGGCTGTTGCCCACCACTGTCACTGGACTCTGATCAACCTGCTGCTAAACCCCTTTTCCGTATGCTAGCTGCAGTCTGCGGTGGTTTATGCTTCACAGGCACACTGCCATCTGGAGTACTGACAAAAACCTTCGGGAGAGCAAGATAAACCCTTGCTGAGGAACTCAGACTGTCTTCTGGACAGCAAAATTCGTCTGCCATAAGGATTTAATGGGCTGTTTTTAAACATTTTATTTTGAACAATCCAAATTCTAAATATTGTCCTGGTTTGTTTTAATAGAAGTGTGTACAGTTGGGGTTTTTTAACTCGCCTGTCTTTTATTGTAGGTAAGATTTTGTTTGATGTTTTGGAGGATACACACACACGTGTGTATCCAGTCTAATAAGTGCAGGACGCTGCATTTTGCCACCAGACACTTGTGGCTACATGACCTGTTACATGTCTTGTGGTGAGATTGGGCAACCCTTCCTTTGAATGCTGAGGAGCTTCCTGTGTCCATGTCTGGTCCTGGTCTGTGTGACTCTGTCAGCAAGAATTCAGCTTCAGGCAGTGCCACTGCAGAGGTGCTGAAGTGCAGAGGTGTGCAGTCCTGCCGGGAGCATCTTTCCCATTGACCATGTAAGGTACCAGCTGGCACAAGTGAATGCACTGTGGCACTGGGTCTGGTTTGAATGAAACAGGAAATAAATCACACATGGTAATAAAGAAAACAATACTGTGAGTAGATTCCAGATGATGGAGAAGCTCAGAGAAGACAAAGAGTGAGGTGAATGGTTCCCTGCTCTGAAACGTCTGCTCAAGTCCAAGACTGAAACTCCAGTCTCAGTCGCTGCCTGTATTTAACATCTGAAAAATCTTACATTGGTGAATCTATTGCCAGGCTTTTTTCCACTATGAGCACAATCTTTTGAGGATTTAATCACTAGGAAAAAAAAATCTCTTTCCTTTGTTGTAATGCAGAGGAGAAAGTAAAGAAATCCATGCAGCAGGAAAGAGTCTGGAACACATGGCAAGATGTTTTACTTGTATCACAGTATTTTGCACTTATTATAGTGCCTTTGATCCAATGGCTTTACAGTATTTTATGAGTTATGAGTGATCTTTGATCTTTTGTTTCCCAATCCTGATGAAAAAGGCTTTGCCTTATTTTTTTTCTGCCAGAGTAAACTGATTTGCTGAGATTATGCTCAAACTGTAAAGCCAGAAATAAAGCCAAGACAGCAGCTCGGGTCACTGCACTCCCCCTCAGTGCCTTCTTTCAGACCCATATCGCCTTTGTGTCAACACCTCCAAAAGGGGACAGAGTCCAAAAAATGGTGATTAGAAATCACAAGTCACCCCTATGATTATATGGTAGAAATTGTAAAGACCCCAGATAACAGGAGGATGAGCAGAGCATAAATAGATGGGCTACTTTATTAAACCCTTTGAAGCACAGTGGATTGTGTTTGCACATAAGACACCTGCTGTGATGCTAAGGACTAAGATCTGTCTTTGTTAACATGCCATCCAAATTTCATCAGGAACATATTTTTCATTAAAATACTTCAACGGAGCTGGTCTCTGAGGCATCTGGCTAGCGGTGGATAAAATCCTTGCCATTAAAGTTGGTCTCCCAGGAGAGCGGGAAACTAATAACAGAAGGGACGGGAGAACGAGGGAGCAGACGAGCACCCATTTAGCCCACAACCATAAGGTCGAGATCTAAATTAAGTTAGACACTGAAGGGTACAAAGAGAGAGTAATCTTTAATTGCTGATCTCTAGCACCAGCTGCCGGCGCGATAAGCAAGCGGGGAGCGCAGACAGATCCCACCTGCGCACAGATCCCAGGTAGCTGCTGGGCTGAGGCAGCCCGTGGGGCTGAAATGTTGAAGACAGGCATGGCAGGAAGGTCAGACAGGAAAAAGATTCATGGCCTGTAAAAGTGGGATTATGTGTTTTCCAGCTGCTGGCAGCTGTGCAGAAATCACTTGCACGTGTGGCGATGGGCGGTGCCAGAGGCTGTGGGCAGCTGCCCCTGCTTAGCCAGGCCAGAGCAGCCACCTTGACTCCAGCCAGGAGCTGAAACAGGTCTGCTTGATTTTACCCAAACCATATTAAGGGTATTTATATGAAGGGCACAATCACCAGATTGGCTGTGTTGGTGGTTTTCAGTGGGCATAAGGCGGTGTGTTGGTTCCTGGCTCTGTCCCCACTGCCGGCACAGTTGGGCTGGGAAGAAAATGTCTTTTTCTTACATTGGCACAAAAACAAGATCGTGTAGTAGCACATATTGTCCACAGACCACCAGGTGTGAAAGCAGAATGGCTGGCTACTGAATTCCCTCTCTGCTCGGTGTTGGGGGGAGACATGCGACATTGTATGTGATTTCTATCTGGGCAAAATATGCTAAAAGCCTTCTCTCGCTGATATTAAATTGACCTCAAGCTTCCTAAGGGGAGCAGTAATAATCAGCAGGCAAGCCAGAGAAATCTGTTTGCCCTCATCCGCACCGGCAAAGGAGAATTAATTGTGAAACCCCCAAAGCAGTGCTGGCTGGGATGCAAGAGAGTCATCTGTTATGGGTGCTCAAGATAAGGGCCAAAACGGTAATATAAACCCCTGGTGGTTTAGGTGAAAAATTCAAAAAGCTGAAAAGAGCGAGAAACTGAAACATGGCCTTTTGGAAATGATCTCTCTGTATTGTTCAAGAAAATTTCTCAAAAAAACAAAGAGAGGAAGGTTGCACTGCAGTCTTGGTTGGAGAACTGACAAAAATATGAAAAATTTAATGACCGAAGGCATTTAAATTAGTAAAAATAAGTAGGAAAAAAGTGCTAAAATTGTCAGAAATTGTTCTAAACCAGAAGGATAAAGCTGGTAAAGAATGTAAAAGAAGATTAAATCTGCAGTCAGCAATGCTGAGTGACAAAGATTTGTCTAATTTTAATATAAATTTGAAACAAATGAATGGTTGCTATTCTGCTATGTGAAAAATTTGACTAATCAAGTACAGTGCAAAAGATGTTCAAGAAATACTTCTGTTCTGTTTTGGGGTGAAAAACAGACCATAAAGCCATGTTCCAGGTTGGTAATAAAATACTTCCTGTACCAATGCAAGCCTGAGAATGTAAAATAAGAGCAGCTCCAGTTAAAGAACTTAAAATCAGCAGCTCTGGATAAACTTTCATCCAACAGTTTTTAATATTATTTTCCCAATCAGTTGGTCTGGAGATGCTGTGGAGGTTTCAGACCACTGGATGAATTATCATGTGTGGGTTTTCACTGATTTGGTTGGTTTGTAAAGAGAGGGCAGCCTGGCTGATACAGAGCTGTCAACCTTACCCAGATTCTAGACATAGGGATGGAAAAGCTGATAATAAAAGTGAGTAGCATCACCACTGCCACTTAACAGAAGTTGGTGGAAAATGTATTTTAGATAAATTTACAAGTTTGGGGAGTAAAGGGAGCAATGTCATAATGTAATAATACTTAACATTTCCATAGAACATTTGGATGGTAAGCCCTGATATTTCCATGACTATGATGCTTGGGTAGAATTAGCACATTATGCTTTAAAAGGATTAGGTGTTCACTAATTGATCTCAAAATGTCCTTTTAATGTGTAATTTTCATGCAGGACGTATTTACCTAAAGATTTAGGCATGGATTAGGCTTTAGCAATTTATAAATTTTTCAGAGACCTAAAAGAGGATGTAACATCACTGCTCAGGTTTTCAGATAACACACAGATTGGGAGAAGGGTAAATTCTGAAGACAAGTCACTGTCACTGAACAACCTCTGAGTAAGCTGGGCTTTAGCCAACAATACCTGTTTTAATATAGCTCCCATAAAATGACACATCTAGGAACAAAGACTGGAGAACCATGTAGGATGCACAGCTCCCTCCTGGGGAGTCATTACTTTACAAAGCTCCGGAGATCATCCTGAGTTGTTAGCTAATCTTGAGCTCCCGCTGTCACATCTGTGAATTCGTGCTGCTGCCCACAGGTTTGGAGCAGAGAGCGATGTCACCTTACTTCGGAAAGTCTGAGCCGTGTGGATGGGGAGCGAACTGAGCATGAGCACAGGTTCAAGCACGTGTTTGATAACACGGGAATGCCCTCTGTGGGCATGGCTGGAGGTATAAAAACTGGGGCAACAAATTACCTCTACAATTAACACTTTTACTGTCGCTTTCCTTGGCCCAGTGCTGGTGTTCACAATTTACAGTGGCTATTAGGTAACTACAGAAAGCCTTTGGAAGAGCAGAAAAAAGGACAACAAGGTGGGCAAAAAGACTCCAGTTGATCAGTATTTAAGAAACTGTTATATTCCAGGAGACTGGGCATGACAGGAACTCATGCTTCATAAAACACTTACTGAATATTAGGTCTAGTGGCTAGAAGACAAAGCTAAACTCATTCTGATTGTGTACACCAAAACCATTTTTCCAACAGGTAATAGTCACTGGAATAATCTGCCAAGGGCTGCAGTGGGATTTCCCAGAAGATGCAATCTCTTCTTGTTCCTAAAGAGGAGTTCAACTTCAAACACAAATTAAATTAGGGAAGTCCTACAGTTTCTGTTACCTGAGAGGTGAAGCGAGATGGTCATATTAGTCTCTTCTGGCCTTGTAACCTATAAATAGATTACAGTCCTGGTGGAAAAATAGAATTAACCTAATCTTGGACCTTTCCAAAACACTGTGGATAAAACAGTAAGAATGCGGAAAGATCAGAAATAGTCCCTTTGCAACAGTTGTGCCTAGTTTGATATTTTTACTGAAAAGACCAAAACATTTTGATTTTCACTCCAGAATGTGTTTTAAGATCTCCCTTCTCCCTGCCAGAGCTCAGCCGTACCCGATACACCCATTTCCAGAGCTGCTAACTAGTCAACATTTGATAATCACAACAAAGGCTGGGTTTGAAGTCGGTGGGAGTTTTGCCATTCTCATCTAATGGGTGGATCAAACCAGAGTATCTTTGCAATTTAAGGACACACCTCAAATTCTCTGTCCAATGCTAAGTGGAACTCGGGGGAATTATGCCACACACACACAACTGCTGAGCCTGGCTGAAACAACAGACATTTCCCATATACCATGTCCAATACTGTTATATTTGGGCAACATTTAGAATTCTACCTACATGAAGTGAGTCACTAAACAGCCACAGTAAAAAGGCCATACCAGCAACAGACACAAATGTATTCTGTGCAACTGTGCTGGCTTCTTTTGTTCTTTGCAAAAAGAGAGTGCTTCACATAGAATGTATCCTCCTGCAATTTTTTTTTTGGTTAAAAGAAAGTACCAACTCCTGTCTTTTAGTTTCTGGGAGTGTTCTGCGCGTATGAAGCAAGTGACACAGGAGCACCAATTTGACCGTTGGCTTGAAAAATACAGTGAAACAGCATTTCAATTAGATCAGTCCCCACCTTTACAACTTCCTGAGATAATACCGATGGTAATACAAATACATAAAGCACTTGGAATTGTATTCCAATGCAAAGAGTCTAAATAGTCTGAGCCTTGTGATCAGAGCAGGACTAGATTCGCATCAACTATTCCATCAGTACCAGTCTCTTTTACCTTGAACTTGCTGTCCATCTCTGCTGTGAGCATGGCAGGGCAGGGTTTAATGTGCTCTTTCATCAGCAGAAGACTTGAAGTCACAGCATTCAGAGTCCAATGGGGAAGCAGGAGACCCAGATCCTACCTGGTGTTTGGTCTGGAGCAAGGATATGAAGCAGTGTGGTTTGTCAGGTCTGCCTCTCCACGAGCGTGTACTAACTAGTAGGCTGTGGGGTTTTCTGAAACTTAAGTTGTCTCAGTCACTCCTGGCATTTTTGTGTTTTGATGTGTGTTTTTTGGTTTTTTTGGGGTTTTTTTTTGCCTTTTTTTTTTTTTTTTAATAATACCTTAATTCTAAACCACAAAGAAAAATGACTCTCAAGCCTGCTGAACAGGACAACTACCTGGGAGGTGTCTGGGAGGACAGATACTTGGACTTCGGCGCCAATAAAAGTATTTAAATAGATCTTTAAAATACAGACAAATGTCGCCAAGAGATACGTCTAGAATATTCTCTCAGCATGAATACTTGTAGCTCATTCTTTGGAGAACAAAATGATAGTTGAAGTCTTCCCAGCAGGTGACCTGGAACTACAGGGTCCTGCATTTCACATGTATGCCTGAAGGGCTGAGAGTCAGGATGAAATGGGAACTGCTAGAAGAGGAGAAGGAACATAATTGTCAGATTTGTCAATTGAATTCAACAGAAAATATATTGGAGAGGGAGTTCCTCCCAGGGAAAACAATGATTTCTTATCAAATCCACAAATGATTTTGAACTGGCCATTCCTGCCTTTTCAGTGTGTATTTTGAAAGACCTGTCCATTTGCAAATGAGTGCCTCCCAGGCTTCAGGAAGCAGGAACCTCTACTGTTGGCAACAGGCTCCCACTGTTTCTTATTACAGTTCTCATGAATTCAGTGACAATACTTGCACTAATTTTAGAAGCACAGTTGGGCTCTTTGGACAAAGCATGAAAGTCCTGTTAGAAGAACTGAGCATCAAAGAGTTCAGCTAATCAATATGCACCCAGTCATAATTATGAAAGATACATTTCTGAGGACTTCCAAATGCACATCCACATATACTTTTCAGAAGAAAAAAAAATTTGCACTTCAGAAATATGGTCTAGATTAGATCCGTGTTTCCATAGGCTGAATATAATTTTCCTGAAAACAAAGGCAAAGGAGAAACGGAAAAGATGTACAGATTCCTGAGGAGCGTTTTCCTGTCAGAGGTATAAAAAGGCCCATGTTTTCAAATTCAAACGTAATCATCATTTAAGACTATTTGTGTAGGCAGCCCCGGCAAAAGGAGGTAATGGTCCTATACCGTGATACAAATATCCTAGGAATAATCAAAACAGGAAAGGTTCATATATGCACCTTCTGTATTAAACTGGTATGATCTGTAAGGATGGCAATTCCTACATTTCCCTCTCTCCCAGAACCCTGCTTCAACAGTCAATAGATTTTTTACCGGCAGTACCAGAGAAACGGGACCGGGCAATGACAGTGTAGGACAGTGTGGGCACTACCATGGTACCACTCACCTGTACAGGTCACTCCCCTTGTTCACCCAACAGCTGGCTCTCCCTATCGTTTTGGATACATGGCTTCAGTTCTATGTCAGCTGGGAAAGCCCATGTAAATGTGCCAAATGCCTTGCCAGTGCTAGCACATGTACAGAAATGCTTGGCTTGCACTCAGACTGCTTCCCTCATGACAGCAGTGCTTGTGTAGACACCTATAGTTTGTTCTGGCCGGGGTGGGTCACAGGCCACTCAGCAACAGAAGCAAGGCCTTCTAATTACATTTAATTCTGCCCTTTAAATCAAAACTATATTATTGTATCCTTTTAGGTACCAAGTGAGACAGCAAAAATATGATGTGCTTTAAAAATCTGCCCTATGGAACCACATGATTTTAATGCGTAAAGATTTTAAAGCATTTAAAACATTTAAAAGGGAAAAGAAACACTCAACAGAACAGTCTATTTAAGAAAATGTTTTAATTTTTCTTGCTTTCTAGTAGCCATTTTCTCATGTGTCTGTTTAAATACTAAACCAGCTATCCAATTTACACTATAGACTTCTTCCCTGAAGGAAAAACAAAGTCAAGGAAAAATCTTGGGAAAGAAAAGCTTGAGAAAGTACCCTTATTCTAAACAGGCTGTATTATTATTGCTTAATTAAGATAATGAAAGACTCGGGGTTGGAGGAACAGAGGCTGGCAGTTTACACTTGGCATTTCCTTTCAGGTTTTGTTCTTCCTGCACACGACGTGCCCCCTTGTGGGGAGAGGTTCAGGCCCACAAACCACTGGCCTTCCGTGACAGGTTTTTATTGGGCAAAAGAGACAGCTGTCACAAAACAGCTTTTTGCTTCCAAATTTCTCACTTCTCAGTCCCTCCTTAGATATGTGGTGCTCGGTGTACTTTGCATGGATGTCTCCTGTGGGTTGTGGGGAGGATGAAGGAAAGCAGCAAGCTGTAAGGCTCTTGAAGAAATGGTACCAGGTGACTATCTCAGTAAGAATAGCGTGGAACTGGTTCCTTCAGCCGTGTCAAAGACGTAAGTTTTAGCACCCTCGTGGAGCAGAGGAAAACTGCCCTAAAGAAAGCACTGCATGGAAGTTTGCTTGTGACAAGAGTAAGAGGACACAATTCACTGGATATAAAGGACGTCCTACAGGCCACAGGCATGATCACTGTAGGAATCTCTGCACTGAACTCCTTATTGGCAGGCTCTTAACTCGTGTCTAAGCTACGGTAACACTGAAATAGTTCTGAAAATATTTTCAGGCTCATATTAAAAGCCTTTTTGTCCTTTCTTGTAAAGTTGATCCGGCCATTACAACCACAGTGCAGTTACCTGTGTGCTGTCCTTGCCCATACCTTGAATTAACTTTATTTATTAAAAATAGTCACTTCAAAATGCCAAAAATTTAGGTAATGTGGATCATAAACATCCACTTAACTGTTATCATGACAACAGATCTTCAAGTAGTGTAGCAACTCCACTGGAGTTATGAAAACCGAGGCTATTATATTGCATTCAGTGTGAACACAGGGTGAGGAATACCAAACAATGATACCTTGTGATTATTAAACACAGGGTGATAGTCTTCTTCCTCCCTTCAATATGGAAAGCATATTAATTTTCACGTATGACAGGTAAGCAAATGAACTGTTTCCCCAAAACAGGTAATAGGCTGATGAAACAAACCAATGATCTTCTGTTAGAAGTGCAAGATAAAATACAAGCACATTAAAGCACAGAGTCTGGTAAAGTTACAGGAGGCTGCTCCACTCTGCTACAGACAGGACAGAGAAAGGGCACCCAAAGTGCAACATAAATGGACAGGAAGGAAGATGGCAAGGAAAGAGAAGGGAGGAAGTCTGTGCTAACAATGCTTCTATCTGAGATATTAGCGTAAGATACGACAAAATAAACATGGTAATTTCTAGATTCACATGACATACAGTAATCTCTCTTGCAGCGGGTTCTGTCTCTTATTACAGAACCCCAAGATCCTCCTACCTTTGAGAACTGTTCATCACTTCTGGGAGAAGGAGTTACTCTACACTGGTTTGTTCCTTATACCTCAGCACACAGCAAAGTCCCATTTCTTATCACTGTGGATACATCTGTCTGCTTTGTTGCTCCAGACATAAACAAACTGGAACTGGAGTATGCAGTAACCTGCCTTCTGGGCGCTGCCCTCACGGCGCTCTATGGCGAGATTCTCTCCACTTTCACTCGTGTGGAATCTTCTCTTGAAGTGAGAAACTACAGAGCACATCAAGTAAAACTTGAAAAATGAGTAAGTTGTCTTGAGACAATTGACATGTTTCTGACTTTGTGATTTCTATTTCCTTTCAGTTCCGTGTAAGAGGATTCAGCACTTGAAATACCTGAGAACTGTAAAAGCATTGCAATGTTCATGTCTGTTGCAGTTGACTAACAAAAAGTTTAAAGTCAGTTCTTGGAAGGATTCTGCCCTCTGCTCTCTTGTTCAACTATTAAATAACAAATTGTACACAAAATGGTATTAGCTTTGTGTCAGAAATAAATTCGGGTAGAATCTCAAGCCTTCCACTGAATCATCTCTGCAAAGATGGCCCATCTTCTCAGCAAGAAGCAGCCTAGAGAAAGCAAAAGAAGATGTTCTGTATTAGTTGAGGACAACACGGTAACTAAAGGATTAAACACAACAATTACTATTTACCTTTCTTTGGCTAAGAGAACAGACATCCCCACCAGCTTAGCAAACTCGTCAGCTGTGAGAGAACCCTTTTCAGATACCTGTCAAAAACCAAATACACAAATAAACAAACTATGGCATTAAAAGAACAACGAAGTTCTCTCAGCTACTGAATCAGATCTAGCCTTAAGAAGTGATGAATTGGTAGCAAATCCCTTTAGAAGAAAATTAGTTTGTTTGCATTTTAAAAAAGTACAACAAATTATGAGTACTTCCCCTTAAAAACATCTCTTCTGTGTCCTGGGAAAACTGCCAAGTATAAAAAAGGAAGAGAGAAAAGAGTTAAATCTGTTAAAAAATCATATGGTACCCTTTCCTTTGGATTTTTTTAAAAAGATGCCTTGGGACCAAAATGAACGGAAAAATTAGAATAGCTCAGACAGCAGAATACAGTCTCCATCAGTATTTGCACAGCAGAACTACCCTAAGTGATTCTGCAAACACTGAAGCCTAAATGAGGAAATAAAAGACCCGTTCAGGGCAGCTCATCAATGTAGAAATAGAAGTCATCTCAGGTAGAAGTGAAGAATTTGAGTTTTATGGCATTTAAAGTACACCCACTGCCTATAGGAAAATTCTCAAACCTTAGTACTTCACATGACATTATGGCATACTAGAGGGATAACTAAAAGCCACATTTTGTGACATTTTGTGTCACATTCAGCTGACACAAAAGACAGGTTCACTCTTGGGACTCAAAACTTTGACCCTTTTGTCTCAACCATGCTACTTAATACATACTAAAATGAAACCTTCTCACACAAGTTGGACATGTCGATGTTTAAAATACTAGATAAATACCACATATGAAGTCTAGACTTATTATTGCATTGAATTTCCCAGATAAGCATGTTTTATTACCCTAAAAATTAATAATTCTTCCATTTCTCCATTGCTTTAGATTCAAGCAAAGTTGTAAATCTGGATGTAGTTGCCATTTCCTGCTTCCCACATAACTGGGTGGGGAGGGGTCTATTCTGCATCATTCTCAGCAGCAGTCATTTTACAGAAACTCAGATTAAATTAGTCCTAACATGAGATTTTCGGAAGCTAAGTGATCAAATCTGAGTAATGGACGTCAGCTACACAACTGGTGATTAATTATCTTTCCTTCCCAAACCACTACTCTCATCAAGGGTGACTTGGGATTCCTTTGATGTCCATGTCATTTCCTGTCTTCACCAGCCATTCAAAACCACATCTCTCTCCTGCCTGAAATCCTACAGCTTCCTTTCACTTCTTCTCAGAACTTAACGTATAATGTGCAGTACATTACAGTACAGGGTGCTTTTGGCCACAAGCCTGATCTCATCTTCCCTTTCCTGTATGGGCCAGTCTTCCTCAGTTGAAGCCTCTCCCTTACATTTTTCTATGGAGTCAAAGTCTCATATTATGAAAATAACAGAAAAAAAGATACCTTGCTAATAAATCCACTATCTGTTACTTATTGCAGTTGACCTCCTTTGTTATCAAGAAAGGTTTTTCCTTTCTTTTCAAAGACACAGGCACTCTTACTGAAGGCAACAAATTCATTAGAAACCAAAAACAATCAGAAAAAAAACCTTAAATGGTCTAGGTATTTTTCTATAAATATAAGAAAATAAACTGAAAATATTAACATATGTTGAAAGACTTAAGCATTTTAGAATGGAATCTTTTAAATGTCTGTATACATTTCTCTTATCTAAAAATCCTTCTGATGAGCAAAAGCTATACGGTGACAATCGTGCAAAATGCACTGAACAGCCTATCTCGTGTCAAGTGAGGAGGTGTCTGTGATAGCTCTACTTTTTCTCGACTGCCCCCTCTTTGACTTTGACACTTAACTTTGGATACACTGAATCAGCCTTTTCTCAAAGGTATGAAAATCAAAAAAATTACATTCCACTGAGAAAGACACAGAAAAATGCATCAAATAATGGGGTAACAGGATTGTAAAGTGTCCAGAGGCAGCAAGACCACAAAGGTTTATGACACTGAGCAATTCACACTGTCTTTTCCCCTGATGAAGCTAGCTTAATTCTGTACACACTACTCTCCAGCTGCGTGCTCTTCACAGCAGCAAACTCGGTACAAGATGTTACATATCCAATGTACTGTTCTGTGAAATAAACCCAACCCAAACAACTACCTATATCAACATTTAAGAGCTGCTCCCACTGCCTTCAAGCACATCATGTACAGTGTCTGAAGTCCACTTCTGTTAAATTAGGTGCTCAATACATACCATGAATTTCATCCTACAGTGCAAAAGATGTGGAGGAGGGCTGAAGGTTAATGAACTTTGAAAAGAGATAGAAAAGTGATTTATTCCTTAAAGAGAATGTTATGACTAAGATTATTGCCTGCATAGAACTTTGAAGATGAGAAGTGCTATTTAAATATTTCTCTTAGAAGATATGAAGTGGAATGTTTTGTATTTTGAAACGTCAAGAGGAAATCCCATACCTCAAGTTTTTTTACCTAATGTGTTTAAATTTCCCTAGCATGGTCAGAACACTGAAGGAAATGAAGTACACTCACTGTCTCTAAAGCAGCAGCTACCATTTCCTCTTCGTTATGAGACTGGAGTTCAATCACCATCACACCGCTATCAAATATCCGAAGCCTAAAATCAAAAAAGAGAGGCAAAGTAACTAAAAACCCTGTGCACATCACCTATGGTCACATTTCTAATGCATCCACACCTATAACCACATTACAAAAGGGGAAAAAAAATCCCCCAAACCCCAAACAATCTCTGTAAAATGAACTTAAGCTTAACAGCATCTTCAAAATCTGAAGAGACAGAAAAGAGCAGGGCATGTGTCTGGTCTTGGTTAAACCCTTTTCCAATCTGAAAAAATTGTAAGTAAAAAAAAATAATGTCTTCCTAGCTAAAAATTAATGTTATAATGTAGAGTGGACGTTGGTGCAGACAGCAGCATCCTTTGAGCAAAGAATGACTTTGTTAAAAATACCCACAGCAACAACAAAAAAATCTACTGCAAGTAAAACATTATATCATCATGGTCTGAGCCGTGAGTGCCATGCTTTATAAATAAATCTGTAAAGCTCTTACCTTAGTGGCAATTTCAGTGATTCCAGCATTTTACAAGCATTTACTAAATCTTCTGGTGACAGCAACTATTAAAATAGTAAAACATATTTATTCACAGCTTGCATTTCAGGTGTATAGTATAACATCAAAACAAACAAAGCTTTAGTAGCTGTAGCTATAAAATACACCAGGCTACACTTATTGTTAATTCTTTTTCCTTTCTATTGTGCAGTCTATTTTCTTGGCTTCTATGCTCCTTTCTGTTCCCTTCCTATGTGTTCTATAATAATCCTTCTTGCCCTGTTTACAGAGAGAATTGTTGAATTTTGTAAAAAAAATCCCCAGAACATTTACCATTCTTTCATAGTCTCTGTCCTTTAAGTTTTGTTTCCAGGTAAGTATGGATTTTCCCTTTTACATGGTATCATAAAAAGCGGCATACACTATCACAACTTATAAAGGATACATAAGTATTATATGTACGAATGAGAAAGGAAAAAGGTAAAAACCCTCTAATTTTAACAAAGAGCTGATCACATCTTGCTGTAGACAAGTAGAATGAGCAATTGGTAGGGAACATTTTTACCCTTTTTAATTTCCTTATCACTGAAGTCCTGTTATAAAATATTGACCCAAAGCAGTGTCTCACCTCTAGCCCTCGAGCACGATTCACCAGGCAGTACACTTCCGTAAGAGACATGATCCCCCCTCGCTCCTGTGTCAATAAGCACAAGACTGGTAAGAGAAACAGCATTAACCCAGGAAACCCAGCATCTCTACTTGCAGGTGGCTGATTCAATACCTAAAACAGAGGGGCTGAAATGTTGGGCCCTAATGGGAAAAACTAAAGAGCTAAGTTACACCTTTCACTAATAACTTTAAAATGTGAAACAGTGACACTGCACCGAAGGACTGTGAATTATTTTGATTTTGAAGCAGAGAATAAATCACAGGAACAAAGAATTTCAATATTTAAATCTATCAATCAATTTACCATTTTTACTTTTCAGACAAACTCAGTTTTCCATTCTGATCACGGTAGGTAGCACATACCTTTCACAAAAATACTCTAGCATGTATGCTTTTTAGTAGAAACATAGCCTTCTAAGTTGCAACAGGAAATTTAACTTTTTGGAGAGAAACCTGTAATCTGTAATAGCTTAAGATAAATTAAAACAGGAGATATTACTAATAATCTACTTACTAATTCTGTCCTATATTTGGAAAATATGTATATTTTAAGCACTTTAAGATTCATTACTTATATTTTCAGTGAGTGTAATTTCATTCTTTCTTTAATAAAAGAAATATTCTGCAGCAAGGGATGAATATAGGGCTGTTCAAGTAGAAGAAAGACCACTTGAACAATTTTCTAAATCTCATCAACATTTTGCAAATTAGAAGTTGATGCCATTAGTCCAAAGAAAAATTAGTACTCAAACTTTTTTATTCAAAAAGACAATATATATTCCTCCCATAAACATTGAATAGGAGGCTATGCTGCTAAATCTGCTTTGAAAAGAGGCAGAGTACTACAGCCAAAACACAATCAAAATTCAGCAACGCATGGAAAATGCTGGTGCAAGGAGTGGTGCTTTACCTCTAAGGGTGTCTGCAGGATTCCAGCCAGTTGCTTTGCCAGCTGCATGTGGTACTGTGTACCAGATCCATACGTCTCCCTCGTAACTGGATTAGCTATACCCATACTCAGTAGATAGGACTTGAACCTAATGGTCTGAACAAGCAAGCAAACAAATAAATTTAAAAGTACATCAGCTAATGAGTGATTCTGGTTTTTAAAAATCTTTGATTTTATTACTATAACACAGTTTTGGGGAATAAATCCTTCCGTTTATTACCAAAAAAGTCAATTACCAGGCAAAGAGAAGGCAAGACTTGGTACCATTTATTTTCGACCAGCACAGGTGAAAAAATAGAAAAATTTATATAAACGCAGTAAAATCATTGCTTTTAAAAAGGGTTAAAAGAAAAATTAAAACTAAGCAAGTAAACTCTACACCAACTATAAAGGACTAAACACAACAAAACCAACCACCAAGGGCTTTTATTAACATTACATTATTAAACAGATAGCTTTTTGCTTTTCATAGGAACATTTTTGTAGAATTTAAAAACATAATTAATTTACCTCATCCTCAGTGATGTCACCTTGTTTTTCTTTAATCTTATTAGCTATTGACTTGGATAACTCCACCATTTCCTTAGCCTATCAAGAAACACACACAGATAAGTCAACTTCCAGCTCAACGCAGAAAAGCGTGCTTAGAACTAAGAAAACAAGCATAAGTCTACTGGCACAAGTGACACATGCCATCCATCCATACCTTCTCCATTAGTTTGCTAAGGTCCTCAAAAGCCTGAAATGAAAAGCAGACAATGCAGATCAGTATAACTACAGCATTCAGCTTCGTGGACACAGGGAGCTGCCTCTGTCCACCTACCCAAGCTGTTCCTAAGAGCTGCTACCCCTTTAGATTAGTATGTTACAGTGTGAGATACCATACCTTATTTGTTGATACAACTGTTTTACAGCATGTCTTATAATTAAAATAAACATAAACAACAAAGAATGAAGAAGAGAATCAAACAATCCCACACTTTTCCAATATGTGAACAGAATTTCGATATGATTGATGATGTCCATGTGATAGGAAGGACAATGAGATACTGAGTCCCAGAAAAGATTAAACTGTCGAAGTTTATAACGCTCTCTATAAGGTGGGGCAAGGTTTCTGGGTGGTGATGGTAGGTTTTATCCCAACAGCTGACCCTCTCTCAAGGAGATCCGTTGTTTCTGGCCAGCTGCAAGACAGCTGTAAAGATACAGATGTACTCCTCCCAACAAGACAACTTTAATCAGGGGATGTTACTTAGTAAGAAACACTCATTTCAAATCAGCAAGGAAGAGGGTGTCTGAGGGACAAAACCTCTGAAATGTATGGTAACATCTCTTCATTTAAGTACTCCAATAAAATGCTATGGTCTCAAGTACAACAACTCTACAACAACCCACAAATGGTTTTTAGGCTTAAATAAATCATACATTAAAAATAGCTGAAGGTATACTGAAATCCCAAACTTTTAGTAATGATAAACTAGCATTTAAAAATTCATGTTAAAAAAAAAATAAGAGAGCTGGCAACTCCATTAATGCAACTATATTAAAAAGCAACTCTCTTTTCTCCTACCCTCATCAACACACATTCATTCAGCCTCCTCACTTCTCTCAAAGACATGACAACATGTCCAGGTGGTCAATTGTTTTCAAACAACCATTTCTGAATAACTGGTGTGAGAAAAATTCCTGAACCTTTTCATCTAAAGTTTGCCTGACAGCAGCACCCAAACCCTCCAGCCACAAGTGAAGAAGGTTCAGTTACACTGTTAAATGGCCAGAGAAACATCTTGCCTACAGCTTCCAGTCACTGCCGGCTTACTCTGACTAATCCCCCACTAGAAAGACACACTTCAGCGCTATTTTTGCAGGAGGACCCCATTGTTCCCATCTACATTTAGGTGCCTTATGTAGAAGCTTATTGGTCAGAGATTCAACATGCAAAGAACAAAAGGAGATGCCTCTAGAAAGAGACAGGGTTTGCTTTTCACCTCCTGGTAGTAGCAGTGTTTCTCCACTGACTGGACAAGTTTAGTCTCCTAACACTTGGTACCTGAGTTAGGTATCACCAAAATTAAGAGGTCCACAGGGAAAAAAGAAAATATACCACTGCATAACAATAATTAACCACTAAGAAAACAAAAGCTTCTCTTTGGATCACTTCTTCTTGCTCCTGCCAAATTGAGTAATTTACAATAGGTTTCCCAATCTCTAGTGTAAATCAAAGTCCTGCTACTCTACTTGTAATGATATCAACGAGAAGTTTTCTAACAGGGCTTTTCCCAGCTTATTTCTAATCTCTATACCTGCATGAAAACATCATTCATCAAAAGAACTCTTGATTTAGCTAAATAAACAGCATGCTGTGTCTAACTCCTCCTCTGCCTGACTCACCCAGGGCAGGCCTGGAAACAAAGGGGAATGTGCACACACCTAACAGGAACTTCCTCAGATAAACAAAAGGCTAAAGAACTGGATTCTTATCAGCACTGAACAGCAGATGCAGGAAGCCTTTTCCTGGAAGCCAGGGCACCATTTTTTAAATTAAGTCATTTATAACATTTAAAGCTGGAGGAAGGCAGGATTTTACAAGTCATGGTTTTCCTCTGCTCATACAGCATGTATAAATGGATTTCTTTTACTCTCTGACAAAGCTACTAAAGGAAAAAATAAGCAGACAATGCCTTTTGAACTATATACACACGCATGTAACCACAATACCTTTTGAACTACACACAAAACTTCATTCATTACCTTCCTCACAGACAGAAAGCAACAAAGTTTCATGCTCCCAGTATCTGAAACAGCACATGGCCTGCAAAGGCATTATAATTTTCCTAAGTATTAGAGCAGGGAATGCCTTTTTCTCATGGCACACTGAATCCCATAAAGCTTTGCCACAAGAACAAATCTGCTGTATGTAGTTTATGAATAGAGTACTTTTGTATTAATCTCTACTACCAAGACAGAACCAGGCTCTTTTTGAGGGTATTGCTCTCAGGTATATATGAAGAAATTAAATTTCTCTGCTGTCCATCAGTATTACTATCTGGAATTCAACTATTGTGCTGATTCTATGGAGAAGGATGATCTCCATCTAGCCCAGGTATTTTGCAAAATACTTGTAACATCTTGTCAATGCCTGGACTGCAAATCATTTTACTGTAATTATAAGCCTAAATGTAACATTTAAAAACCTGACTATAAGATGAAAATCTAACTTCATCACAGTTACGTGCAGACACTTGGATCAGCATATTCTGCTTAATATAAATTCAATTTTCAATTGAAACCAAAATTAGTTTAATAAATACGCACTGTTAGTTCAAAGAACAATCTTCTGGAAAGGGATTGTTTAAATGAAGTACCTTTACATATATTGATAAGCCAGTTAAACAAAATAAATAACTGTAAACTCTTAATCAATTCAGACTTCTCAACAAAAACAATGAATAGTCTCAGCTGTCCCTAAAAGAAAGTGTGAATGAATGTAAATAGTTCAGGTGGTTGACCTTGAGACTTCTAAAGTACCTACCTCGGAAATGTTTTTGTCAGTCTCTTTTCTTTTTTCTTCTAATTTCCTTTCAATACCTACAATTCCTACAGCCCTTATTCTTCCTGCCTGCAAAAACAGAACAAAACAAAAAGTAAAAAAGAAAGACTCAAAATAGGAAATGCTAAGTTTTCTCATTTGCCTCATGTGAAAATTAGGGGACAGGAAATATTCCCCCAAACAGCAGATGTCATTCATACAATATTTCATGCATTTCTTGACAGTAATTTTTAAACCACTATAAAAAAAAATCAACAAGAAATGTGAACCACGTATAAATTTGCTGTACTAGACAAATAATGATATTGATAGTATATTGAAGCTATTAATATGGCTTAATAGCCCAATCCAGACTGAGTATTCCAGGTCATCTCAATTCCAGCCTCCCAAGTCCATGTGAACATCTGTACTAGAGCTGTGGAAATGCCTGAGTATATTAGTTCAAGAAATCCAGCCTGAAGAAACAGAAACATAGAAACACAATGCTAAGTGCAATCTAATTTGCCTTCCTCAGAGGTATTAGAATGGGGGTGATGGTGAAACTTTTACCAGATGCCAAATGTGTTCTAGAAAGGCTGGTACCTAAGTGGCAGCAGTGTCAGGCCTCTAATCTCTGACTGCAAATCTCAGCACTGGTGCTAACGAGTTGCTATGGCTTAAGTAAAACAGGGAAGGCATTTTGATTAGATTCTTCATGCATTACTCCAAATGTAACTGTGCTTATAGGTACTATATTGACCAAAGGGGACATACAGGATTTCATATTGAATAATCTTTAAATCCTATTTCATTCATACGACACTATATTTTCATATATTCAGCACATTAATATATAGAAACACCCACATGTGTATCAGAGTTTATAAACTAGAAGTATGAAGGCAGATAAAGAAGGTAATCTAACATATGACATTCTCCCTAACAACTGTCCATTTAGAATACACATTTAAATCAAACATATATAGGTTTCAAAGAGTTATATAAAAGTTACATGTTATATATTTGACTTCCAGCCACAAAAAAACCCCAGAAATCACAATTAAGACAAAACATTTTCCAGCATCATTGGACCTCACATGCTGAATAAAAGTATATGCAAATAAATATTGTATTTGCACAATTATGTGTGTGTGTGTGTCTAACTAAAACAAACAAAATAAAGGAGCTCATTATCTAGACACACTCAAGAAAGAGAGGTTACTGTGTTCTATCAGGTGAAAAATGCAAACGAGAAACTAATGTATGCCAGTGAAAAAATAGGCAAACTGAAGCTGAATTCCTGCATGTGCCCATGATGTTGGTTAGAGAGTCACATGCTGGATGCAGCATATGGGGGTGGCAAGAAGTGGCAATAAGAGATTACACTCAATAAGAAGTGTGGCAATAAGAGATCCTGACAGAACCTCTGCACATACCTGTGAATCCTTGTTAACTTGCATGGCCTGACCAGTGGGCAGGGTCTCCCATCTCCTTTGTGTGATTTCTTCTGATAATCGTCTATAGAACTGCAAACATTAAAGAGTGACAACAGATGTTTCATAAACTGTGCAGAGTACCTCTGGGTATTTTTAGCATCTTGGTGGTGATGAAATAAACTTCACCAAGCATGGAGACAAAGCATGGTAACACCTACACATCCATGGTACAGAAGTCATTATATGGAAATTCTTAATGTCCAGTCTTCAAAAGTATTCACATTAGAGGAGGAGCCATGTAGTCACTAAGTACCTCTACTGTAAAATATTTCTTCAGATATTCAAAATGTCCCAAACCATGCTAAAGTTAAAAATGTTGAGGTATACTCAAAGGCATGCTTTTAAAGGAAGGAAAGCTGAACAATCCAATTGCTATTGATCTGCTAATTCAACAATATGAAAACAACTACACATATCAATTAAACTGATTTGTTTATTGCTAATACCAGAAGGTGGCATTAGTTAATACAAATGTATTAACTAATGTATCCCACTGACCAATATCCAGAAAGAAAATCTATTCCACCCTTTTTGTTGTCCAGGTTCACTGGAAAGCATTTGGAAGTCATAAAGAAAGGCTTGGGTGTAATTGATGTGCTAGGCAACTAGTAAGCACAGTAAGTTTAATTTTCAGACACAACATTAACATTAAAATAATTATGATTATGATTGAAAAAAACCACACATTTATACTATGCATAAATCTACAGTCATCATAATCTGAAAGCTGCTCACAAAGAAATGAAAGGGAGTCTGATCAAGCACATGCATTTTTAAGACATTTCTAACTAATTTGAGTTGAAAATCTGATTTTCTGCAGTGAACAGGTACAGCTTTTTCCACAGTCCAAAGTTAAAGTTCTCAGTCTCATCCAACGAGGATCTTCCACTGTGAAATTTCTTTACAGGGTGCAATTTGTTTAGTTTTTAGGATAAACCTTCTTTTAAGAATATATTACATTTTTCTTAGAATGCTCAAAGCCTTTGAGATTTGGTGTAGGTTAAAAAAAATTATTTATAAAGTGCAAAATGAATGCAAGTTCTGAGGCAACAATAGGTGTTCAGCAATAAAATTAGAGAGATAATTAGGAATAAGTTGTTTGATTCCTCTTCAACAGAGGATTAGGTACAAAGAAACACCTTTTACTCTGATAAACATTTAACAGATTTCAGAGATGTCATTTTGGAAAATCCTGTGTTCAATTTAGTAAATTAAAAAAGGAAGTATGAGATTATACTAAACCCCCTAAAATAAGGACTAGCCTCGTAATGCCTCTTGACATTTTTGGAACTCTATTTGCAGTATTTAACGAAAGTATACAACATGGGAGGCTCGTAGTGTTTGTCTTCCAAAAGGATGTATAGAAAAAGCTCCACCTCAAAAGTAAACATGGAAAGATCATGGAAAATTATCACTAACACAGCAAGAGAAGAAAAGCATGTCCAAAGACCTGATCTGCTTGGCATCCATGGTACAAGACTTACCTCAATCTGCCCATGTTCTTTGAAAGAAAGCTTGATGTAGGAATATTTGCTGCTTTGGAATGGACCAGGCTCTTTGTTTGAAGAAGCAGGATGAAGATGAACTACTATTTTGGCACTGAGGAAAAGGTAAAGGAAAGAGAAGATATTTCTGTGATATCTAAATAAACTATTTCTGCATCAAAGTTAACCTTTTCATCAAAACCTCTTTTAACTATCTCACATAAGAGCTACAGATCATCAAATAATGCTTTACATTTATGCATCAACATTTAAATATTTCGAAGTAGATCTCGCAAAAACTACTACAGCCTCTAAAGCAGAAACATTTCACAAATTTGAAATGTACCTACCATCAATTCTTAAGAAATAAACATAACAAATTTTAAAATTTCAAGCAGTAATTTCCAAAAAACCTTTTAGTTAGGATAAAAACTGATTGTCAAGTTGTCATTTAATTTGGCAGTAGTTATTGCAGGTCAAAAGCCAAAATACGCTATCTTTGACACAGGAAAACAAAAGGTTTCAATATTATGTGTAACCTACCCCACTTTTATATGTTACTTGTGGACACTCTATGTGAACAGTGTCCAAAACCAACATTCAAAGGCAACATGCATGGAAATAACAGTCTAAAATGACACCTACTACCAAAACAGACCTTGGGAGTGCATGATTTTAGGAAAATTAACAGACTGCTATCACAACATGACTGCGAGTCCACCATTCCCATCTCATTTTACTAATACTCTTTTCGTTGGTCTTTATTTACTTCTCCAGCATTAGTGAATTAACTGATTTCTGCTGAATACCCCCAGCATGTTACTGTATTGATCCGACTGTGGGCTGCAAGCAGAGGTTAACTGTGTGTACATTTCTCCAGGCAAAATTTTTTCTCTCTTTAGAAACTTAAAATCATAGAATCATTTATGTTGGAAAAGACGTCTACAATCATCAACACATACTTGTTTAGTGACTACATGACAGTTACTTAACAAATCACATCAATCACGACTCTCTTACACATTTCACTTCCATGGTCCTTGTGGCTGTCAGTCTGGAAACTTGAGATTGCAAATGGAACCTACCATGCATTAATCTATAATACTGGGTACCTCACATAACATTCATGGGAAAGGATCCATCTGAAAAAGACAATGAGGATTGGCCATACCTCTTTCCTATCCCAGCCGCTTGCTCTTCGATAAACACAATCTGAGACAGAGGTACAGCAATGCAGCACTCCTGGAACAAACACCACCAACACAGGTGAATTAAAGCCATTTCCTGCCTATTCACTCTCTAAACCCAAGTGTTCTCTTTCCCCATTTCACAAACAGTGTGGACATCTACAGGTGCTGCCTGAGGCACTCTATGTGAAAAATGATGGTAAGAACAGAAACAATGCATCACAGTGAAATATATGCAGAGAAATAGCACAAAATTGAAACTGAGTTCCAGTTAATTAACAAACCTCAACAACCTTAAGTGTCACTGTGCCAACTTTAAAAACCTCAAGCTAGATTCATAGAAGGAACTACAAGATTTAACAAATCTTTAGATCTAAGTTCAAAATTTAAACACTAAAATTTCCACACTACTGCACCTTATCTCTGTAGGTGCACGATACTCATAGGTTCTTGACATTTTTGCATTGATGTTACTTTGGGAGCTAAAAAAATATCCAAACCCACCAGTCTTTTTAAATACTGACTATCTAAACCCTAGACTATTGTCTGAGTGCAATAGGAATTTTTCCACCTATCCTACAGCGAAGGACTTAATCCAGCAGTTGGTGCATCTCAACACACATTTATTGGACTGTGCTTTAAACAAAACAAAGAGCAAGAAACAAGACTCTCTTCATCTGCTGGAGACTAACCTACTCCGGGCTAAACTCTTTCTACCTGCATTTGAGACAGAAATTGCTACAGCAACGATTCAAAGTATCTAATAAGGTGCCTGGTCTTGTTTTGGTGAACATCCTTTGAGGAGCATCATCTCCCGCACAACAGCTTGGTGGTTGACACAGTCCCACAGAACGCAGGAAGCACAGGTTGCACTCCCTCTCTGAACCTCTCTCTTCCACCTGCTACTGCCTAACACCGGTTTACAGTAAACACTGTTACAGGGCCCTCTCAATTCCTACTACCAAAATTGTTCCTCTTTGCATGGAATAATTAAATACCCATTAAATTTGAGAGCAGGGAAGTATACATTCAGGAACTCCAACTAGTAAATACATCTCTTATTGGGAAAAAACCTGTGTTGTACTTCCTTTTCTAAAAACTCTTAATGCAAGCTATCTAGACTCTTCTATGACTCTAGTTTCTAAAGCCATTACAAACAGTTACTGTTTACAAAACATCCACAAAGTTCTGCACACTTTAAAAGATAGGCAATATGATACTTCTGTTAAAAAAAAAGCTTTGAAAATGACAAAAAGAGTTCAACTATATATAGTATGTACACTGTCAAAGCGACTGATTAATTTCATTCCAAGATAGAAAGTTATGAACTTATTTTAAGTACAAGGACTTAGAATCACCCCTTCCTGGTGAGAGAAGCTACAGGAAGGAACACAAAAATAGAAGTGTCTTAAATATGCTGTGTGTTTATTTGCATTTTTTCTTCTAATGTCTCATGCCCACATTTTCCATGATTTTATCATTTAAAATTTTGTACAAATCTAGCTATGTAACAAACTACAGAATTCCTTTTCTTTTTTTCTTTGGAAACACTGTTCAACTGCAGATGGCATGTAAAAACAGCAGCTATAAAACACAGCTAATGACAAGAGCCCCATTTATTATTATAGATTGCTGACACAATAAAAGGGGACTCTCTACAAATTTATTCTAGGTAAGCTAGCTAAGGTTTCCAAGTCTGATGTTAAACCACACCTGAGCTTAGACAACAACTCACCATGAAAACAAAAGGGCACCATGCTCTCCATGTTTCAGTACTGAGAGCTTGAAAATGAATCTGCTTTATTTACCCCACTAACAAAGTTTCTTACATCTCCTAATCAGAACTGGGTAATTTTTGACCATCTTCAGGCCGCATTTCTGCCCCTTCTGTTAATCAAGCCTGAGTTTGTCAGAATCTTTGCTGACTTAAATTAGTTAAAATAAAATAATTTTTCTTTTTCTCCAAGGTTTTCCTCTGCTGATTTACCGAATTCAATGACCTTGGAAGAGTACAAGAAATCCATGGCCTAGGAGCAGAGGGAGAAGTTGAGGAAAGAGACAAATGTAATCTTTTTGTTGGAAAGGAGGAGTTCAGTTCTACGACTTGCTGAAGCCATAATGCCCAATGTTACTCCAAGCATGCAAAAAGTCCAAGTGAGAAGATTAGAAGCAGTAGTTGTTGCAGTACATGCTCAGCTCTCAAAAAGAGATGCCGATGAAGAAACAAAAAGTTTAAGATTAACATAGAGCTTAGCACGTTATCTCATGTGATAATGTGATGACTGTGCAAAAAAGCCCCATGTTAATTTATGCAAAACAGCTCATGGTCGGGACAATCAAGTCCTAACTTGTGTAACAGTAACCTCGCCATGGGTAACAGCTCTTTAAACATTTTGAAAAATTTGTATCAAAAATAGTTCTCTTGTTCCTGCAAACAATCCCTAAAGAATAAAACATACTGCTTTGCCAAATTAAGAACATCCATGGTGACGTTATCTTCAGACTGCTCTCAGTAGCTCCTTGCTTTGGAGCAAGGATGTGGTATTTGCTAGGGAATGGCCTTTGGGTGTGAGAGGTGCTTCAGCTGCCCTTGCACGAAACTAGCCCAGTGGAATACAACTTGCTTTTGAAAACTTGTCATCTAAACGTGCTCTGTCTAAACTTTGGCTTTCAGGGCTAAATTTCTCAATTACTGTGTCCCAAGCAAGCATAATCCAACCTAGTCTGAGGAAGACTTCTCCTTCAAGTGCATCTGTGGAGTGGTGCCCAATGTCACAGTCTATGCCTAGAGCTTGATGTCTTTATGGTCTTTCCCTCCCACTTCAGCCTGCATTCCCAGGCTGTGGTTGATGGCACAAAGCAGTCAGCAGGTTTTTTTTAAAACTTTCCTACAGTTACCACACTGCAGTTCTGACAGTGCCACTTAACCTGTGACCAGCTGTCCACAGCAGTACAGACAAATGTTCGGGCTGATCGAAGGGATGGTTCAGGGCAGGAGCAGGCAGCTGGGAGGGCAAGATGTGTGCAAAACAATACTGCCACCAAACACATCCGATTATGAAATCGTGGTCTGAGACTCTATGGTGGGAGCAGAAGACTGGGAAACTCGGACTTGAAACCAACAAGGAAGAAAAGGCTTTCCTAGACAAGGAGCACAGGAGAGAACTTCACATTATGATTTGCCTGACAAATTCAACTTCAGTCTCAAAATCAATGCTTTTTAGTGCATAACACCGGGCTCTTTTCTCCTTTATTTCTGTGCCATTAGAAAAGGAAAATATATAGGATACATTCCTATCCCTTCTCATCTCTGCATGATTATTTTATTAGATCAGAACTGAGTGAAAGAACACTACATAATCTTCTTTCTGCTGTGAGCCAGAAAGTGGACTATACTTGTACAACAAAACACATACAATGGCAGGAAAAATCCCCTCTCCGTGTGCAGGCTTTTCATTGCAAGCTACTTGTTGTTTATTATGGAATTTCCAACTGAATGACATACAGGAGACAAAAGTGGGACTTACATGATTCTTCTGATCCCTCCAGATCAGTCTGTGTGTGCTCAGCAGTAAAACTCCACTATCGAATTTCACCTGGACAGGAAAAATACAACAGATCAACAACAAACTGAACCAGTAAGTTGCATAAATACTGGTCTTGGAAACATTACACCTTACCACAACACAGCAATCAGATTTAACAAGCCAGTATTTTGAGAACACTCCCTTTTTTTCAGAAAACAAAATACATGAAGTTTAGAAAAATAGTATAAAAGGATTAGATGGATAAACACAAACTTCCTTTTTCAAGCGTATAAACCTTCCCCCCGGAAATCCTGAGGGATCCTCCCTCCATATACTCTGCAAGATATATAAAAGTTCTTAAATGTATTTTAAACAGGGCTATTGGCTTTGGAACATTCATTATATGCCGACAGAAAAGGTAAAAGTTATGCAAAAAAAGCAAAGCAACCTAATAAAAAGATGCTGCACACAGTCTGAAATCTTTCATCCTATCACACGGGAGTATCGCTTCTATCTGTGTTGCTGTTGGAAAGCTCCTTACCTACCAGACAGCAAACAGCACCTGGAAAATCTGCATTAGCAAATTGCTTCCTACTTGTAAAATCTGAGGCACGTTTTCACAGCTTTTTGTGAGGGCATGCGATTACCATGGTGTGGAAAAATGGAGAGCTCAAGAGTCAGTCCAGCAGTGAAGTGAAACAATAAGCAGGATGGCTCAGAAAAGAGTGGAGAGTATGTCAGCACCCTTGACGACCAGGGCTCAGGAGCATTTTACAGCTACCAGAACGACTCAGGTGTGAATTGTGCGTCATACCCTGCACTACACCAAAGCCAGGGCTCAGTCCCGTACAGGAGTGACAGCCCAAGCAGTGGGCAGTGCTTTGTGACAGTGACACTGCCTACACCCTGTGGGGGTCCCAACCCTCACCCCATGTCACACACACTGTCCAAGGCCTTTCTCACAGAATCGCAGAATCAATTAAGTTGGAAAAGACCTCTGAGATCATCGAGTCCAACCTATGACCCAACACCACCATGTCAACCAGACCATGGCCTTGAGTGCCGTGTCCAGTCTTTCCTTAAATACCTCCAGGGACAGGGACTCCACCACCTCCCAGGGCAGTCCATTCCAAAGTTTAATCTCCTTTTCTATCAGGAAATTCTTCCTAATGGCCAACCTAAACTTCCCCTAGCACAGTTTAAGGCTACTTCCACTTCTCCTGTCACTTGTTGCCTGGGAGAAGAGACCGACCCCGACCTGGCTCCACCCTCCTTTCAGGCAGTTGCAGAGAGCAGTAAAATACCCCCAGAGCCTGCTCTTCTCCAGGCTAAACGATCGCAGCCCCTTCGGCTGCTCTAGGATTTGTGCTCCAGACCCTTCCCCAGCTCCGTTGCCCTTCTCTGGATCCGCTCCAGCACCTCAATGTCTGTCCTGAACTGAAGGGCCCAGAACTGAACACAGGATTCGGGGTGCGGCCTCACCAGTGCTGAGTATAAGGGGAAAATCGCTGCCCTGGTCCTGCTGGCCACACTATTGCTGATACAGGCCAGGGCGCCATGGGCCTTCTTGGCCACCTGGGCACACTGCTGGCTCACGTTCAGCCGGCTGTCAACCAGCACAGCCCCTCAGAGCCTGCAACTCCGCCCTAATCTCCCCACAGAGACAAACCCTGCCAGACCCCGGCGCAGAACGTCCTCCCACACCCCGAATCGATGCTCCGCCTGCAGCCCAAGCCCTTCACACCCCTCGCCCGACACCGCCCGTACTCACAGCCACAACACCCCCCGTTGCCTGGGGCCCGC
>VZTA01024010.1:265232-275908 GCA_013398855.1 Mohoua ochrocephala | reverse complement strand
CGGTAAGGCCGGGACACCGGGCGGGGACAGGGACACCGGGACACCCAGGCACCGCAGGGCATCGAGGGGCCGAGCCGCTCCGAGCCGCCCGCTCGCCTGCCCGCAGGGAGCTGAGCGTTACCGGCCGCCGTTGCAGCCTCGCGGGTCGCCACGGCGGGTGGCAGGGGAGCCGGTGGGAGAGAGGAGCCGGTGGGAGAGAGGAGCCGGTGGGAGAGAGGAGCCGGTCGCTCTCTCTGGCCAGTGGGAGGGGAGGGCAGGCGCTCCAGGCGAGGTCGCAGACCGGACAGGTCTTGGCAGCAGCGCTCGCTGTCGTGGTCTTAAGGCTTCTGAGCGGTGCGAGTGGGCGTAGGAGACTTCAACCTCCCTTGACAGGGCTGGGGCTGGTACGGACCCCACCCCATCCCATCCTATCCCCTACCCCAGGTAGGGCTTCTGGGATGGAAGCCTTTTCTCCTGACAGACGGGACGCCCTGACGTAAAGGGCATCCCCTTGAAAGCAGCAACTGCTGCGCCGACTTAGACCAGCGCTCTTCTGCTTATTCACTTTCTGACCGGTTCGGCTTCTGCGAGTTAAAGCAAGGGAGTTGCTTTGGTGGGGCTTTGCTGTTTGTGCGAGGGGCAGTGAGAGCCCTTTTTGAAGCAGAAGGTGCTGGGAGGCTGTGGCAGGCACGTCGAGCTCGCTGCCGTGCAGCGGCTCTTGGAAGGGGCACCGCTGCTGTATGAGCTGTGGTAGCTCCTTCACAGGCAGGTGATGGACGCTGCCTTCTGCACGCTTTGTCCAGAGAAGGGTAAGGAGCTGGGGAAGGGTCTGGAGCACAAGTCCTATGAGGAGGGGCTGAGGGAGCTGGGGGTGTTTAGCCTGGAGAAGAGGCTCAGGGGGAACCTTATAACTCTCTGGAATTGCCTAAAAGCAGAGTGGAGCCAGGTGGGGATCGGCCTCTTCTCCCATGTAACACGTGACAGGACAAGAGGACACAGTCTCAAGCTATGCCAAGGGAAGTTTAGGTTGGACACTAGGAGGAGTTTCTTGACAGAAGCGGCCGTTAGGCATGGGCATGGACTGTCCAGGGAGATGGTGGAGTCACCATCTCCACCCACCACTGGAGGAACAATGACAGCTGCTCTTAGGGCCTTTTCAGGATCACTTCGTGCTGTTATTAACACTCCCACTAATCTAACATTTGCACAGATTCCCGAATGATAGTGGAAGAGAAGCAAATGATTTTACAGATGGTCAGTTGGGTTCATGTGCATGGTGTTTTTCATGTATGTTATACTTGCTACTGCCCAAATGAAAATGAAATGTGCTTGTTGAACCAACAGTAACTATATGAAATACCGGACAGGCATCCAGAAGATAAGAGCAAGCCAGACTTCTTCACGTCAGGAAATTGTGTTTGTTAGCTTAATACAGCACACCAGCCATCTTGTGTAGCTGTGAAATTACATTCAACCATCCCTTGAATATTGCCTATCTCAAGAAATGCGAGAATGTGTAAGACATTGAGATGTGAAAACTAAAGATTTCTTAATCCGTAGTGTCTATATTTTGTAATGTCTTGATGCTTTTCTAACTAAATTTCCTTCTTGACTAAGAAAGTTTGGCATCAATATTTTAGCTAAAAAAAAAAACAAGTCTGTCTTTCTTAAAATCTAGAACAAAGACGCCAGAAAGTCGAAGAATATCTATCAAGAAAGAAGACTTTTTCTGGTGTGCCCATTCAAGAAAACCAGACATCCATCAGGTAGTATTTCTGCTATGGCTTACATTCTCTTATTTTTATACTCACTAATGTTCCTTCGGTTTCATCTCAGCTGTCTTCTGTAAGATCATCTGATGCAAAGATACCACTTGCTAACTAGAATGTTCATTTTCAGTCACGTGCAGTAGTGCCACATCTTTTACATAACGCATCACAAAGCACCTGAGGAAGGATTTGGATTTGTAACCTTAAACGGAGATGTTTTTCTTCTGAGCTGTCAATACATTTTCATAGTTGCTAGGAGTCAATACTGGTCTTGGTGGTTTTGTAACTTTCTGAGTAGTCTGATGCCAGCTCTGGTGCCTGACTGGAGGTTTTGGAACCTGTCAGTGTGGTAGGAACTACGTGTCCTTGTTCAGACTTGCCTCAAATGGCCTGGGCTCTCATGACTGCAGTCGCTGAGCTTCAGCTTCTTGTGCTACTCCCCCTTTCCCCTCAACTGCAGCATTTAGAAACTCGACCTTCTGTAGCAGATGTATCAGACCAGACAAGCTGGTACTCATTCTCAAACATGAGAAATTACACCCGCAGTAAATTCTAATCTGTTAGACAGCTCTTTATGGTGTAAGAAGGGATGTTTTGCAGCCTAGGTTCTGATCAGTTGTTGCTTAACCATTTGTTTTTGCTGGAGGGATAGTACAAGCTAAACAGAAATGCTTCAGTCTGAGTTCAGTCTGCAGACTGCCAACTGAAATATGTGAACATCCTCTAAAAATACGTTCCTTTGTTTCATGATTTAAGATGTCTTTTGGGGGTTTTTTTTGAGCAGTAGCAGAACTAGGAGAGCGACTACCAGTAAACTGCAAGACAAGTTACAGCTCTCAACATCTCCCAAGCCAGAAATGGTAAGTTTTTGATTGATACTCATACTGATAGCACTCTGTTTCTATGGTTACCACATTCCACTTACTTAAATCTATTTATGTTGTATGACTTCCAGAGCATGAGAAGTTTGCAGGTGCAGAGCTGTGGTTTGTTAAAACTTTATTTAGTCACTGCTTATTATATGCTTCTTGGAAAGCTGTCATATTACAGTAGGAAATGGATCATATTGATATTCAGTTTGTACCTAGCAGGAGAGAGAGTTAAAGAGGATACCATTATTGCTGAAATAATGCTTGATTTTTAACAACATTTCTCAAGAATCTCAGAGGGGTCTTTGATACATTTTGAGTCTTCGGGGAAGTTATTTAAAATCTGAGTAAGGTCATCTGTCACAGTAAAAAAGTTTTCTGTTACTTGGAAGAAAGCCAAACCATTAACAGAATGAACTGTTGTTGAGCGTGTATGGTTTTTCAGTGGTGTGCTGGCAAAACTAATGTAATCAGAAGTAGATGCCAATACCTAATCAGAGTTTAAGGGAATGTGTTCCCTGTATCATTTCACATCACTTTCCTGGAATTAAAATGCAAATGGCTGTGCTGCTTAGAAATAGCAAAATAGAGATTCTTCTCCAGATCTGTTCTCAGGGAAAGGTCAGGAAAAAATAGACATAAGACCTGTGTTCATGTTAGACACTTTTGAGTTTGGGTTTCAAAAGATTTGAGACCTGGAGTTACTTGAGGAGAAAAGCAAAAAACTTACAACTTCAAAACTGAATGTTGAGGAGAAAAATTCCAGAAGCGAGAACAAAAGTGCTTTTTTAGAAATTTCCCGAAGTGACATATTTTGTTCTGTATAAATTGTGTTATTTTTAAAGTTGAGTTAAGCTGCACAGTTTCCTGAAATAACAGTCCTCACACTCAAGCTCTAGTTATGTAGGCTTTGTCAAATCTAACTACTAAGCCTCAATGACAGACCAGGAAAAGAGATGCAGTGGAGATGTCTCACAGGTCAAGGGCATCTTCCTTAAAGTCTGCTCCTGCAGACTTCCATGTGTCATTCACATGTTTTTTTCCCGCCTTTGGATATTTCACTCTTCCAAAAGCTGCCACTTGGACAATGCTGAATTAGTTGCTGTAGAGCATCTTTTTTGGAGGAAAAGACTAGATTCCATTTCTCATGAGGGGTTGTGCTGAGAACATATGGCTGAGAGTTTCAGTAAAGCTATGTAAAACTGGTGTAACTATTCTCAACTTGCAGCATCCTATATCTCAGTAGCAAGAAAAATTCTCCCTCTTCTGGTGACATCTCCTAGTGCCCTCATTGCTACTTTAGTCACTACCTTGTGTTAGTAGACCATCCACACTAAGTGGAGGAATGGTGCTACCATTAAGTGATGAGGTATGCAGACAGAGATACTGCTTTTGACTATATGCAGCCTAAAGCAAGTTTCTACTTTATAACTCTTCTAAGAAGGTAATTTGGGCAGGTAAAAGCCAACGGTTGCTTTAAGAGTTTTATTTCTTACTTCCAAGGCAGAATTTAAGCAATTTTAATTTGATTTTTGATGTGAATTCTGCAGTAATAGTTGACAAATAATCTACTCAGTATTTATACATTACTTCTGTAGGCACCTTTAAACTGGCATTAACTGTTAAGCACTTGAGTCCTGTAAATCATTGGAAGCCTCTTTGGAAATAAGTAACATGCAGCATGAACGTACTTCTAACATTTCCATGAATTTGCTTTCGATTTCAGGAAAATAAAGAGAATGTTGATAAAGTGTCGTGGGACCAATCAGTTGTAAGCTCAGAAACAAATGTTACTTTAAACTCTTCTACAATCCCACTGACAAGCTGCGTATCGGGGACAAACGGTAATCTTGAAGATCAAGCTCCAAAGAATAAAGTTATTGATATAAAATCACAGCATGTATCACTTAGCAAGGCCTTCTTGGAAATAAAAAGAATTAAAGAGAGGCATTTGATAGCAGAAAAACAAAATGCAAGTATCAGCGTACCAAAGAAACCAGCTCTTGGCAGATATCGTGGCAAAGTTATCCAATCCAAGATAAATTCTTTCCGAAAAGCAGCGAAAACTGAGGGGGAAAAGAGTTCTTTGCCAGACAAGAAGCCTTTTCCTTCTGCCTCCAAACAACCAGCAAATTCTTTGTCCACGAAAAGCTGTAATGCAGTTCTGAAGACCATCAAAGTTGCAAACAACCCCAAGTCTGCAAAATCAAATGGTGTCCTGCCATTTCACAGCAAACCATCTGAAAAAGCTGCTACTAACTTGCAGTCTGGTCTGAAGAAACAGCTGACGTTTGCTGTGGCACCAAAGAAAGTAACAGTCCCAAAAGTGGCTGGTGGAAGGGGACCACAGTCACTGAAGGCTGCTTCTAGCAATCCTGATCACAGAGTGCGGGGTGTGAAGAAACGTGCAGATTTCTGTGAAGATGCAAGACCAGAAGCTCCACCAAAATCAACTTCTGTTGCTCCTGGTACAAAATCAGGACAGAATTCTAAAATGGACGGCAACAGAAAATCTATTCTGCCAAAAGAGTCAGCAGAAGAGAGAAGGTAACTAAATTACTGTTGTAGCTTGATCTTGGAAGTTATTCAGGCCTTTTCCCCAAGAATATCTAGTTTGATCTATTTGTTGCTGTATAGACTCCGAAAAACAGAGAACTAAGTGTTTGGACTTGATGCCCAAGGACAGCAGATTAAACTTTAGACTTAAACTGAGAAATGGGGATTCAAACTAATTGCAAGAGCTCTCCAGGCTTACAGCTTTTCCCATGCAGTTAAAAAACAGATGTTGCTGGAGCTGTTTTTTAGCCTAAGTGTTGCGACAGCCTTAAGCATGAGAGATAATCCTGTTAATTAATTTCACATGCATGTCACAGTTTCGAAAAAGATGGCTGAGTCAGGATGTATATAGACAGGAGCATCTTTACAGACCGAAGGAGAGCACTTGTCAATGACATTTTTCAGTTTGGTGAATGCAGCGTAGACAATGGGTGGGGATATGATTCACAGTCTAAAAGTTATTTAATATTCCTCATATAGAGCTCCTTGTAGTAAGTCACATTTACTAAAAATTGATGGTCTAGGGGGTGGGGTTGAAATTAAATATTAAAACTGAATTATGCTTCACATCCGTTTCAGATTTTATTAATTGTACGATAGGATTGTTTTGGGCTGCTCTCCACTCTTTGTATTCTAAGAGATTAGCTTCTAGTTTTCTGGTTTGAAGTGGGATTGGGGGGAAAAAAGATGACACAGATGAATAATTCAGAAGCATTTTTTCACCTTCTTTTGAAAACAAGGGTTTGTAACCTAAGTCTCTTGTTGCAGCTGGAAGGGAAGAGATTAAAGTGTTTTAACCTGGTAGCTACCTAGAGCAGACAGTAATATGCATAGTTCTGGAACTTCCATGCAGATCTAAAAGGCAGCTTTATTCCTCTTGGGGTTAAAGGGAGAAGACTCAGACTATCTGGAAAGCGTATCTTGGCAGGACTTACCCTAATTAGTGTCAGTCAATGTAAAAAAAGATAAAACATCTGTCACTTCAGCTGATACTGTTCCTAAATGCAGAGCCCGCCTGGATGAATGGAGGGCATCTAGAGGCAAAGCAATGAGACGACCTCCTATACATGCACTTCTGGGACCCCAGTCTAAAAGTGAAGAACAAGAGCTCTCTGCTGCTGATACAGAAAAGGTCAACAAGACTCTGAGTGAATGCCTGCAGTTAACAGAACAGGTACTTGGACCCCTGCCTGCTGAGTTCTGATCGTATAGAACATGTAAACAGCATGTAAATCCTTTGGGCATGCCAGACCCGTGTGAATCAGAGAGAAGGGACTAATAGTTCCCCAAGTTAAGCAATATCACAGCTTTTGCCAACAACTGGAGAAATTAAGCTTTACTAACTTACTGAGCTACTGAATAAGTATAGGCAATAATGGTAATAATAGTAGTAGAACTATACTGTAGTGAGAGTAGCTAGAAGGAACTAACCAAAACAAGTTTGCATTTGCAGAAGCTTGTCTGTACTTCTGAAAAAGTCTGTTTCAACTAGTTCTGAAGATGCCTGTACATCTTACTACCCCTTCTACTTACAAGACTGTATAAATAATTCTAATTTTGAAGAATAGGGGAATAACAATTCTGCCACAGGAAAAAAACGTGCTTTTTAGTTCAAAAGCAACAAAACTACAGCACCTCCACGTGTCAACTGCATTTAAATCTCTACTTTTGTGTTGACTTTAGGGACATCAAGGTGATGAAATACGTGCCATGTTGGAAGATCTGATACAGAGCATTCCTGGGGTTAAAAAGCTTGCAAAATACTGGATCTGCTGTATGCGTCTTGAACAGACGGGCCCTCTTGAAAAGCTTATTGTTGTCTATGAAGAGGCCATTTTGGCAGGAGCAATGGTGAGCAACTTTTCTTAATATCTGAGATTAACAGTTAGAAAGGCATGAAAGTATGGCATGTAAAATACAACTGCTTCTGATTTTATTAAATACCTTTCTAGTAGGAGGAGAGCTATATGACCTACCTGACCATTGAAATAATGGATTAGGTTTGATCCGTAGCCACTGTAGATTCTACTTTGAAGAAGAAAGGTTTAGGATCATCAAGTTACCATATGATGTTCTGCCTAGAAGGAATTAAAGACTGAGACTTCTAGTACCGCTAGAAACCCAAAATAGAACTTAATTTTACCCTTATTGGTGGACTTCATTTCTGTGCTTTAATATCAGCAAGATTTGAGGGCATCAAATACATCTTTAGCACAACAAATACTGAAAATACAGGATTTACATGTGTTCTGACTTAAGTCTGAACAGCATTAAATAAAGGATTCGTAATATGAACATTGTGTGGCTCTTCCACTTTCCCTGTAACTATTATAGCAATCAAATAAGGTGAGATGATAATTCATTTTGGGATTGTTTTTCTAAAACATTACAACTTTTTTTCAGCCCAAAGAGGAATTGCGACACACACTAATAGATACAATCAAAAATACCGAAAGTCTTTTAAACTCTGAGAATGGTAAGTCTGAGTACTCTGTTCTAGTTATATGCCTGACTTGACAGGCAACACAAGCTGTTTAAACAATTTGTACTGATATTAAATTTTATTTCATGGAACATTTTCTGTGATCATTTTCTACTCAATTGTCTTTGAAAACAATCTTGGCTAAACAAATCCTTTTCAGCAGTGGGCATGTTAAAAGGATTTGAGATGCTCTTGTAGTCAAACTTGTTACTTAAACTTTATCAAAGCTGTGTCATCCAGCTATTTCAGCCTGATAATCAAAGAGTAAATAAAAATACTCTTGTGAGCTAAAAATCAGTCAAACTCCTTCACTACCAGAAGTGTGGTTGAGTTACGGCAGAGTGTCAATTAAAGGTTGTAAATATTCTAATTCTGGAAGTAAAGTAGCCATAAATATTCCCCTTCAATGTAACATAACCTGACAAGTATCTGAACCCAGAAACTGGCTGAAATACTTGTTGAGAGGTGCTGCACTTGAAAAGGAAGAGAATGACTTCTCAGGATGTGTACTTAGCCTGAGCTTTCAGGTTACAGGTTCTTGAAGGTGGCTAAAATTATTAGTAACTTAACTTGTTGTGGCTCAGACTCAATGCATACCTAACTTTTATTCTCATGTAAAGCTCTAAGATTTCAGGTATCTCTCTAAAACATTCTCTTTAGTTGTAAATAATTGCAGCTATACTTTCTTCAATGTTTTATTTTTAGGGGCAACTGTGATGGAAGCTCATTTAAGTGAAGTAGTGGAAGTCAGCAAGGAACCAAATTCATCTGTAGAGCCAGTTCAGGAGACCTTCCAGGATTTCTGCCCTGATGATGACCAAAAAGCAGAGAGTGATAATAAGAAGCCAGAGACAAGCTGTGAAGTTACCAAAAAAGAAGAAATTGATTTAGACTTAAAACCAAGAGGAGAGACCCTGCCAAAAAAGAATAAAAAGCACAAGGCGAAGGAACGAAAAAAGAAAGGAAAATGTGAAAGAGAACAGAATGAGGATGGGATAAAAAATATAGCCCAAGCAGTTAATTCTCCTGAGAAGGAGAATGACACATCTTATTCAATGAGATACAATCTTCCTACCACACCATACTTGGAAAGGTAAGATTACTTCAGGTAATCATGGAAAGTCTGTAGTGTTTGGAGTAACAGTACTATTTGTGTCCTGTTGAAACAGGGAGGCACTGCATTTATGAACACTTAGTTAAAAGCTCTCAAGAACTACATTTTTAGGATTGCTTCCTCTTCCTTCAGAAGGAAGTATTTTTAAGTAAGCTCCTCTATTTATTCAAATTGTTTTGCTTTTTGAATGGCTCACTACAGAGTAACGGCACTTCTGTGGTAGAGACCAGATTTAGGATTCCCTCTCACTGTCAACGTGGCAGTAGCAGTTCTACACTGAGCTAGGTAAAGAGAAAGTAGGTGTCCCCATTCCTCCTCTTTACAAACGTAGATAAGGTTGTATGTCATATAACACAGAATTAGTGAGCAAGCTGTAACTGTCCTGTAAAGATTATCTTAATTGTGTCTTGAGGCAAAAACCTGGGTAGTAACCTCAGTACAAACCATCTAATACTTTTNTTTTTTTTTTTTTTTTGCCTTAAGTTTTCTTCTAAGACAGCAGGCTTAGGAAAGTTGTGCTCAGCTCTGACATCTTGATGGAGTTGGAGTCCTGGCAGCTGTCCACTGTCCCTCATAGCTGGAAGAACAGTTTCTCCCTAATGGAATAGGAAAGAATCTTTCTTTGGGAGCTCTTTTCAGGAGGTTTTCTGGGTTAAAATATTTTGCACAAGAAAAGAGTTGTACATCTGGTTTTAACTGGATGAATGAGAACGGGCTCGTTTCCTTTGGCTATGGGAACTGGAAGGAGTTGAACAGGAATCGTGATTTGCTGTTTCTGCTAGGTGCTGCAGAAGTAGCTTGTATGATGATGTGCCTATGTGTAATGTTTTTGTTTTGTTTTTTCTTTTTCCTAAGCATGAAGATGCATCCTGAGGCAAATGACTGCAGTGCTAAAGATCTGAAAATCGTAACTCCTTTGCGATATTCTCAACGCCTTCGGGAGAAGATGTGCAAGCTGCCTGATGCTGCTAAAGATCAAGATCCATGTGTCTCCTCACTTGAGCAGCTGGAAGACTTGGAATCAAAAGCCACTGTGTTTATCCACAAACAGAGCAATGCTCTCCAAGAAACAAGTGCTGAAATAGAAGAGTAGAAGTAGTGCTACTGCTACAGGGGGGTTAAAGATTTTATACTTTTTAAGGAGAGTTGAAGGGTACTTGTTTTATGCAGCTTTGAGAAAGGAGCTATCTACAACTTGCGTGGATGGCTTGAGCTGAAATTTGACTGCCGGAGTCACTAAACAAACTTTTAAAGTTTCTTTCTTTTCAGAATTGTAACAAATCCTGTCCTGGTTCAGTACTAGACTAAGCACTGTCTTCATGTTGACTGTGTTTCATTAAATTTTCAATTAAGGACTAGGTATAATGCTTCAAGTTAGTAGTTGATTGTAGTATATTGCTAATATCTACTGTTTTCTTGTTGCAACTCCTATTAATTCCTTAGAAACCCTCAATCTTTTAGTTTAAGAAAACAAATTAATGTAGGTGTTTCAGTAGGCCAATATCTACTCTGACAAGATTTAACTTTGAAAACTGAAGCCAGCTAGTATGGCATGCGCTGAATTTGCTATTGTATCTAGTTTTAGGGCTGCTTCAGCGAAACCGTTTAATCTCTTTGATTACTGAGTTTTGTTCATTATCAAGTAATCCTAGATGAGGTCTGATACACTACTTACTATGTGACAGTTTTCATGTTGGTTTGTATTAGTTTGTACTATGGTATACTCATTAAACTCATCCATTTAGTTGTGTTCGTTCTTTATTTAAAGGCTAAAACTATGTAGTCTGTTCTTGAAAGTGAGCTGTCCGAGCAGAACACTGACACACTTCCCCTCCAGCCCCCGCTGAAGTGTTTCCGTGTCTGGGCCCGCCACCGGAGCAGCAGTGCCCGGCTCTCCGTGAGGGCGG
>VZTA01024010.1:250732-265163 GCA_013398855.1 Mohoua ochrocephala | reverse complement strand
TGCCGCCCGGCCCCGGCCCCGGCCCCCTCCTTCCCGCTCCTCCGCCCCCAGCCAGGCGCGGCCCGCCCGCAGCAAGCGCCGGCGTTGTGCCAGGGCCTTTCCGCCGGCCTCCGCCCGGCCCGCTTGGGTGAGTCCCCGGCGGGACTTAAGGGGTTCGGGGCGGGCTTAGGGTGCTCCTCTTCAGGGTAAAGGAGCCGTAGGAACGAAAGAGCTCATCAACCCGTTAGAACACTCTGTGTGCACGGTATATACATAAGAGGATGTTTGAATTACGGCCAACCCACTTAATAGCACCAGCGTTTGGAATAAAGGACAACACCCACCGCTGGATGAGAAATCCTTCAGGAGATGCGTTTTTAGCAGAAAATGAGATCATGTGTGAGTTTCGGCCACTGTGGGAGCCCTTAGGAGGGGTGGGACTAAGCTCAGTAGTGGAGGAGAGAATGCAACTTCACGCTGTGCCATGGGACTTGTAGGCTGGACATCTGGAAGATTTTCTTCACAGAAGGGGTGATTACACATTGGAATGGGCTGCCCGAGGAGGTGGTAGAGTCACCATCCCTGGTGCTGTTCACAAAGGGAGTGGATGTGGCACTCATTGCCGTGGTCTAGTTGACATGGTGCTGTTGGGTCATGGGTTGGACTCAATGATCGCAGAGGTTTTTTCCAACCTCGTTGATTCTGTGATCCTGTGATATAATCTAAATGTAGTGATTGTACAACTGGGAACATTTCAAAAGTATGTGAGGGAAGGTTTGTACGGGACATTAGGAAGCACTTACTTACTGAGAGGGTTGTTGAACACTGGAACAGACTCTTAGAGAGGTGGTCGATGCCCTAACCCTGTCAGTGTTCAAGAGGCATTGTTACAATGCCATTATCAAGGTAATTTAAGTTTTGGTCACCCCTGAAGTGGCCAGGCCATTGGACCAGATGACATTGTAGGTCCCTTGCAACTAAAATATTCTGTATCGTCCAGTTGTTCAAGTCTTTGCACAGTAACTTTTACCATTTTGATCCTGCTTATGCTGTTTTAGGTGAGAATTGTCACTGGAAGGTTTAAGCTTGTTGTTTCTATTATTATGCCTTATGTGAGTTTTCTTTAGTGTTATGAAACCACCTGCAGGAGTTCAGGTAACAAAAAAGGTGTGAAGTTTTAAGTCTTTAACTGACATTTTCGAAGAGCTTTAGCATTTTAAATTAAGAATGCAGAAATAACACTATAATGTTTCAAGTTGTGCTTACTGGAGGCATCATTTTCAGTAAAATCAAGGTAACAGTGCAGGGAAGCGTGTCATGGTAATGCTGGACAGTTGTAGGTACCCACATCTATCACTCCTTCTTGTTACTTTGTTTGGGTTTTTTCTCGTGCAGGTTATATTAAGAGAAAATTTTTAAAAGTGTTAAGGTAATGACAAAGTTTAAAAGATAATCCTGTGAAAGAAGGTGCTTGAAGAAAAGTGTTGGAACTGGATTTATAAAGAATGGAAGGATACAACGTGTTGCAAGTACTAGGAGAGGGATCCTTTGGCAGAGCTCTCCTAGTTCATCATAGAATCAGTGACCAAAAGTATGTAATGAAGGAAATCAGACTTCCAATGGTAAGCGTAACACAAACATCACCTCACTCACCACTTAAAAAAAAATAAAATTAAAAGTCCTAATGCTGGGTGTATTTTTGAAACACTGAACACTTTTGCTGAGAGTTTTGTGTATTAGACAGTTGTGTAGTATGGTTACTGTATAACTACATCTTGAGCTGATGTTGTTGGTGCTAAGTGAAGTATGTGGTTGGATTTTGGGATGTTGGGAAGTGTAGCAGGTATGAAGGCACTTAGAATGAAACCCCTGTTCCCCCTGATGCCCTTGGCTTGATTGCTCTTGATTTTACTAAAATGCAGATTTCATCTGCCAATGCCTAATGAAGAAATTAGTGTCATATTATTGCTGGTAATTAGTTATTTGGGTTACATTCTCTGCACTCAGCTAAGCTAAAAGTCACAAAATGGGAGGCACTGGCTTTCTGGAGACCAAAGCTCAGCTGACACGTGGTCACTTGGCTTTATATTGAGTTCATGCAGTCTATCAGCTCTTTCAAAGTCAGTTGTGTGCTGCTTTGTTATATAGTTCTGCACTTTTAAAATAAAAAAAGTCATTAATTGAAGTAGGAAAATATCCTCTCAAATTAGAAAAAAACCCCAACAAAATACCAAATGCCCAAAAAACCCAAAGAAGTATTCAGCTAGTAATAAACCATAGATTAAAAAGATGGGACTTTAAGAATTGTTCTTCACTTATTTTAAGTCATTTAAAAACTTTAAAAAATATTTTTCTTTGGAAAGTGAGGCACTTTATGTGTATACGTGAAAATTTGTTAGGGTGAAATTTATAGTAAGTGTATTTATATTTTCAGTCTTCATCTGGTGTAGAGAATTCTAGGAAGGAAGCTGTTCTTTTGGCTAAAATGAAGCATCCAAATATTGTTGCCTTTAAAGAATCATTTGAAGGTAAGTATAAAAAGTTAAATTCCTTCATTTGTTTGAAGTTGCATAGTCCTCCGGGATTACTTTATTTTTTTGTTTATAATATGTATTATAAACAAAATACATGTTTATTGTAACATATAACACATAGCATGTAGTCAGAGCTTTCTAGTAAAAAGTATTACAAGTAACCAGTACTTATCCTGCTAATGAAAGTACTAATTGTTCTTAAATTACCGAAAATTTAGCTGACGGACATCTGTATATAGTGATGGAATATTGTGACAATGGAGATCTAATGCAGAAGATTAAACACCAAGGAGGAAATTTGTTCCCTGAAGGCACGGTAAGAAAAGACATTGTTTTGAACCAAGGGGTAAGCTGAAGCATGCTGCATAAGCCAAATTAGAGATATGCAAACATCTTGATGAAACAAAGTAACTTACAGATAGATTAGGAGCATTATTTCTTTTATAATTTCCAGCAGATCAAGACAAGACTTGGACTGAAAAGGAATAAAAAAAGAAATTGCTACTTGTATCTGAAAATTGTTCAGGTAGTGTGAAAACCAGTCAGGTTTGTATGCAATTAAGTAGGAATTTTACACAACCTTCAGACAAAATTTAAAGCACAGTAAGAGTACTGCAAATGAAAAGTAAACAAACCACTCTGGTAAGATAAATAAAACTAACCAGGAGAATCAATGTCTGCTTTTTATGTAGCAATTAAATGTTTAAATCATTCAGTGTGTGCTAACTCCTTTTACCAGAGAAGCTGTAAAATTAGGTAGAAGAAGGTTCAAAGTGACATTTTTGTGAATGGAAGCTATTTCCTGCTACAGTTAGGACTATCACCTTTGTTAAAATGAAAGGACCAGAAACCTCACCAAATTGAATATTTAGATTTTCTATGCACCTGTAAGAGTTTTCCTTTGTACTTAAAAAGGAACACATTTCCTTTTAGAAACAGTATATTATTTCCACGTGAGTTTTGGTTTTGTTTGCTATTTGGTGGTTTCGGTTTTTTTCTATTTGCTAATTTACTGGGTAACTTTAGTTAACTTGTTTATAAAATGACCATCAGCTAAAGCACCGGGTAGCAATTCCCCAGCTTCATTATTACTATGAGCTTATTACTTATTACTCATTATTACTTAGAGCTTTCTGGACACAGCTAATAAACATTCCTTCTGCTATGTTAGAATATAATCTGTCTTGAAGAACTCAGTCTTTCATGCTGGTTGGAGGCTGTTATGCTGGAGTTACTTTTAACTCCCAAATGTTCTGAACATGCTTTTGTTTTCCTAATTCTTTAAAACTCTATTAGTAAAATATTCATTATATTGAGCAGTGAGCTGTTATAACTCTTAGCTTCTCTTTTTCAGATCCTTCACTGGTTTGTGCAGATGTGCCTGGCTGTGAAGCACATTCATGATAAACGTGTGCTGCACAGGGATATAAAATCCAAGGTGAACAGGGCAAGTTTTGTTGCCATTAATAAACTCTCCTGCATGCAAAAGTTAAACCCCCTCTTTCATCATTTCCCATGGCTGCTAAGTTCTGTGGTTTTTGTTTAGGCCGAAGAATATCATGTAAATGAAATTGTTGAGTGCATGGGATGATGTAATACTGTGGGTGTAAACATCATCTAAGTACAGCTATATCCTTCATATCCATGCTGCTCATGGCACCAATTGCTTGTGACAGACTGCATATAATTTAAAACAATTACAGAATTATAAAAAAGTGTATGGATTATGCAGTTTGCAAATACCTTGCCTCACCATTTTTTCTTTTTTACTCTTCCCTAGCAGAAAGAGGGAAATTCAGAAGAAAGTGGGCCCTTGGTTTGAGTACAGCATAGAGATTAAGGCAATTCTAAGTTCTGGTTCTTCCTCTACTACTGATGCTAGGGCTTTAGGCCCATAAAACCATTCTGGTTTGGGTGGTTTGGGTTTTTTTTGGTAGAAGTATTAGGAGAAGCAAGTAAAAGGAAATACAAAGATAAAATTCCAGAAGTGGTTATCTCTGTGTTTTCTGTATATCCTAACTGCAGAAATGATTTGTAGAAGAATATTTAAGTGTGTTAATCTTTGCTCTTGAAATGCAGAATGTCTTCCTCACTCAAAGTGGACAAGTCAAATTGGGAGATTTTGGATCCGCACGCCTTCTTGCACAGTATGTGGACATCCCGACTGATCTCAGTGGTGTCAAGTTTTATTTCACCATTGGCAAACACTACAGAGTTGATAAATCATTACTTTTCACCTGGCGTTTCTTCTTTGTCGTTTCATTAGTCCGATGTCATACGCCTGCACCTATGTGGGAACTCCTTATTACGTGCCTCCAGAAATATGGGAAAGCCTGCCATACAACAACAAAAGGTACTTGTGTTTTCAGTGGTCACATGAAAAGCCTGACTGATGGATGGGTTTTTTAGTTGCTGTCTCAATCTGGCTTTGTGGGTTATCCATATTTGTTTCGGAGAAGATACTGAGCTGAAGAGTATTTACAAAGAGGAAATTACATCTTTTTTTAAGATGATAGTGCATAAGTTCCTCTCTGCTTAGGTAGCTGAGAGCACAGTATCTTTAGTCCTAGAAGTCTGAAAAGTGCAGACCTCTGTTCATTTGGGAGAGGAAATGCACACATACAAACATGCACACAAGTAAGTGTGTATGTATGCACAAACACGGGTATGTGTTTGCATCTTTTTGCTGGTCTTATTTTTTGGGGATGGTTGTTTGGATGATGGGTGATGGATGATTTTTTAAGCTCTTCATGCCAGTCTTGATAATGCAGGGATAATGTCACAGAATGGATTGCTTGGATTTATAGAGCTCAGTTATTCTGGTCCTTATGCAAGAACTGTGATTGATTTTCTAGGGGAGGTAAGAAACCTTCTACAGTTCAAGTTGTTTCCTGCTCTTCTTGCAAGAAAGGCTTCAGTTGCTTCTTGTGTAAATGGCAATACTCACTTTTGGTGGAAAATGATGGGGTTTTTTTCCTCAGTAGGAGAATTCTTTTTGGCAGGGCCAGAATTCCAGCTCTCAGAATTAGGATTGTGTGGCTGCCATATGATGTTAAGTGCCACAGAATACAAAGGCTTTCAAATGCAGAATGATAAATATTGTTGCAGCAAATTGCTTAAAGAGACATCCTAGGAATAAAAAGCCAACTACAACTGTGTGACAGTCATCTTTTTTTGCATCAGGGTAGGATAAAATAAGCAAGAACATTTCCACAGGAGAGGTTAACACATAATTGTATTGTCTTTATGGTTACTTACATT
Source organism: Mohoua ochrocephala (assembly GCA_013398855.1). Taxonomy (NCBI): domain Eukaryota; kingdom Metazoa; phylum Chordata; class Aves; order Passeriformes; family Acanthizidae; genus Mohoua; species Mohoua ochrocephala. The sequence goes on along the minus strand of VZTA01024010.1, from coordinate 259,389 downwards.
TATTTTTAGCTTATTCAGCTCAGTTATGTACACAGAATAAATCTCACGCTTTTAAGCAAGATATTAAATTGTAATTTTTGGCTCAAAATTTTTCATTTCTCTCTATATCTACAGTGATATATGGTCTCTGGGGTGTATTCTGTATGAGCTGTGCACTCTAAAACACCCGGTAAGTACAGCTTTATTGCTATCAGAAAAGTTTTGGAATTCCTTGAAATTTAATTAGCAGCTGTACTATAGAGTTGACTGAAGTGCTTGCTGCTGCTTCCAAAAGAGGGAAGTATTGCTCTACCCTTCCCATGCCTCCTCCACTATGTACTTCTGTTTCAGCAGTTCTTGGGACCTACTGGACCCTTCTGTAGAAGACAATTTTCAAATTTGTTAGAAAACAATTGTTTTGGTAATTGGTTAATTTTCCTCAATATCAGTGAGGTGATCTGAGCGTATTGAGCCCCACAGCTGCCAGGCTGATTCCAGATGTCTGCAGTTGCAAGAGCATTGCATTTTACCAGGATCAAGATAATCCCTGGACATGGTGACAAAGACACTCAAAATCTTTGCTAATGGAAATATACTGTGTGCAAGTACAGCAAAATGTAGTAAGCAATAAGCATTTTTGTAGCTTGCATCAGTGATACACCTTTGCTTATTCTTCAAATCAAACAAGTCACTGTCCAAGCACTGTACTCCTGTTGGAACGGTGGGGACCTTGATGAATGATTCTGTCTTTCTGTCATTTCTGGGACACTGTATTTTACAGTGTTGTTGCTACGTTTCTTACGTGTTAACTTCCTCTGGCTTCTGAATACAGACACATAGGTAAAATGAGAGCTCTTATCAGGTTATGTTTGTTTTGCAGGAAAATGAGATCCTAATTGAGGGTCATTTTGTCTTAGATTTTTACGAGCAACAGTTTCCTTTCATTGAGCTAATAGTATATCTTGAAATCACAGAACCACAGAACATTCTGAGTAGGCAAGGACCCACAAGAATCATCAAAGTCCCAGCTCCTGACCCTGCAAAGGACAGGCCCAAGAATGACACATATGCCTGAGAGCATTGTTCACATCCTGTGTATCAGCAAAAGGTTCTCCACAGCTGCAAGTGCTAGCTGTGCAAGAGTGTAGAAGTTTATACTGATGTGACTGAGTGATAGGGGAGCCTGTGCAGAGGTGTGTGTTAGCCTAAGTAGGTCTGTGGCAAGTCTTTGGTAGTGTCCCGACTCTTGGGGCAGAGCTCAGAGCTGGGATTCCAAGGAGGGGAGTATTCTTCCCTTACTAGCAGTGTTGAAAAGTTATATATCTGGTTTGATGTGATGGTCACATATGTTCTTGCAGAAGCTACCAGAGGTGATACAAAAAGATGTCACACTCCTTGAGTGCTTGGCACTCTGCAGCCAAGCCAGCAGGGTGTAATCCAAGAAAACTTCCTGCATGGGAGCTACATGTTCTCAGACACTAGATTTGCAAGAGGATGTTTGTGCTCTTACAGCCTACTTTTGATGATTTTTTTAAAATCAAAGTCTGCATATTTCCTAGCTTACTGATTCAGTCTTTCAGTTTGAGTCTGATCTCAAATATATGCATGGATGAACTTGATTTCTATAAAAATAAAATTCAAACAGTCATAAATTTATAGGAATAATTCCTATCTGCTTTTCAGTTGTACAGGTTATCTTAAATTATGTCAGCTACTTTTTACCTTATGCTTAAACTCTGTGCTCTAATATTAATTTATTTTTAATGCAGTTTCAAGCCAATAGCTGGAAACATCTCATCCTTAAGATATGCAAAGGGTCCTACGATCCACTTCCATCTCACTATTCCTATGAACTTCATTACTTAATAAAACAGATGTTTAAGAGAAATCCCCAGAATCGTCCATCAGCCAGTACTATTCTTGCAAGAGGTTGCTTAACCAAACTTGTAAAAAATTGTTTGCCTTCTGAGGTATGGTGTATTCTTTGTCTCTAGATTTAAGCAATACTATCTACATTTTAGATACTAAATCCTTTTCATTTGTAGTTTTTTAGTGTATAACTATAAAATGTAGTGTGGTGTAGGTCCTACTCTAAAATCCGTAGAGTTGTAGACTTATCAGAAAACTGGAGTTTTTAAAAGTGTTTCTTTTGAAAATTAAAGTTGGATATTGACCTGATGCTGATAAAATTAGAATATTGTTAGCTGGAACAGTGCTTTCACATAATGAGTCTGTTTTTAACAAATAGTATATGCAATAATATGAAGAAGTTTAAAATGATACAGTACTTGCATCTCTTCATACACATTTCAGATGGCAAATGAGTTTGAGCAGGTATTAAAGGAAACCAAGAAACATGAAGGCAATGCAGCAAGACCAAAGGGTAAGTCAGTAACGTTTTTGTTGATGTAAGGAATAACAAAATGAGTAGGAAATGTAAGATCTTAAATACAGCTATAAAACATTAGTGTTATATATCCAAATCTACTTTTAATTATTTTAAAATCTAGTGTTACTGAACTTACATGGAAGAATGCTTGAAGGGTGTAAACTATATTCTAACATAAGTATTGAGTGCAAAGCTGCAAGATATGTATTGTAAGTCTTAAGGCTTGTGCTAGAAATAAGCTTTTCAGGTTTAAAACAAGTAAAACTTTTTAACAGTTGCGTGTATTTTAAATATGACAGTTCTTTTTTTTCCCTGAATATGGCGAAGCAAGTTACGTTCATTAATTTTTAGAGAGAGAATGTTGGACTTTTTTCTTCTGCATCAATTTAGCTACACCAAAATTTGTGCACATTTGGAACAGATTAGGAGCGGGACTCTCTGTTGAGAACGAGCTGTGTTGTCAGAAGTGTGAAGAAGCTGTCACACAATTTTCATTGCTTGGTTCAGTGGCATTGCTGTCATACCCTGCAATACCACTTTACTACAAATGTTTGCTGAAGGTGGTAACTCTTGAATCTGTTCATTTATGTATCAGGTAGTGTTGTGGCTGGTGGAAGCTCAGACAAGAAGACAGAAAATAGGGTAAGTATTCAAATATAAATATAATGTTTGTATTTTAGTAATTTAGAATGTTCTGTGTTATAGAAAAGTTTTTACAGAAAATTATTCCTATGTTAAACCATAAATCAGCCTATTAGTGTTCAAATTGCAGTTTTCCTGTGTGTTTCCCACCATTCTAACTTTCTGATTCTTCCCACATTTAGTTTAGTTCCAAAGCGGGTTTTCATATAACCCTGTCAAAACAAAACTCAAACGAAAAAACCTCTCGTTTTTCTAACTTTTTTTGATGATGCAAAAGTTTATCCATTTTCTTTGCTCTTGGGACACATTTAGAACTGGCTGCTGTGGAAACAGTCTAGTCTGGGCATAATTCTCACCAGGCTTTAGGGCCCATGTGAGATTTCAAGTGAGGAGAATTAAGTCACAGGTGGCCAAGATGTCCCCTATGGGTACATTACAGCATAGCCTGACTCAGCCATATTCAGTATATTTTTAAAAAGCATGTTGCCCTGGGGCTTTTTTTTTTCTTTTCATAAACCTGTCAATCTGAGAAATTTAATATTCAGGTGCATCTTGTTTTCCCTGGGAATGTAAATAATTTATATTGCTTGTGTTCTTATATGTAAAAAAACCCCAAATGACAAATTACGTGGAATAACTACATATGTGCTTAGCTTCAGAAACCGAGGTTGTCTGTCATGGGCACGCAGTGTGAAACACAGTGGAATAATAGTTGTGCAATTGCAGTTGTCTTCATGATGTTAGTGGTTTAGTTTTCAAATCTTCCAATTTTTAGGCCAGGTATTTTATAGCAAAACTAAAATAATTAATGCCATGTTAATATTACTGCTTTGTCTTTCTTGACAACAAGGATAATAATTAATACAGTCTTTACTCTTTTAAAGCGAAGGAAAGATGAAATTAGCAAGCATAGGCCCTTAGAAAGGAAAAATGCTGAGGGTTTGAGTGAAGGCACAAGGGAACAAAGGAAATCTTATCAAGAAGGTAAGTTTTACAGTTTTAAGGCTGATGCACTTCCTTCTGTGTACTGGTATTTACATGTCAGTGATATGGCCATTTAAATAGGTAGCTTGAACTAGTCTCAGGTAACTCAAGACAAGAAAACCATGCCACCATCAGTTACTTCTGCAAGTACATTGATTCATACTGCTCATCTGAGATTTAAAAAAAAACCAAAAACTTTAAAAATTATCCTGTCAAAGTATTAAAAAATGACCATTTGAAAACATTTGGAATAAAGTGTATGGGGAACACTTTCCAGTTCAGATTTGTACCCATAGAATCAAACATCACTGCTAATTAAGTGATTCTTAGTGCTACTTTGCCTGGAGAGGGAAGTCTGGACATGGAATCCAGTTAGATGCTGGTTATCCTGGGGTTTTTTTGTTGCAATTACAATATCAGCTTCTGCTGTCTTCCCAGGAAGTACTGATCTGTCACACAACCACAGGAGGCAATGGGAAAAGAGGATATCCAATACTGTACTGGATGTCCTGCAAAATGCGTCCTTGCTTTCTTCCAGTTTTACGCCTGAAGAGACTGAAAGTAAGATTTAATTAAATGTGCTTTTAATTCAAGTAATGTCAGTGATTCTTCACAGATTTTAAAAGCCAAAACTTTACACGGCATGTTTAAAATTATGTTAAAATAATTTAAAAATACTTCCTTAACAAGCACTCAAAAAGTTCAGTGTGCTGAAGAGAATTTCTTTGTGCTTTTGCGTGACAGGAGGATTGCAAAGAGTGATGAAACCCACAGAAAACATTAGCAACGCTAAAATTATAATCATTGCTAAGAAATTATCCTACAATCCTCCTCTTAATACACCATTTGTGGAGATAGCAGTGAGGAATTCATTTGGTGCAGAATGCAACCACCTGCCTTTCAAGTACAGCATACTACTGGGAGCATAAACATCTACAGCTCTACTTCTGTTGTCATTTAACATTCAGGTTAAGGCCAGTGACAAGAGCTGTCAATGATGTACCTCACATGTGAGGCAGAGACTTTTCTTTCTCAACAGCTTTTAATTAAAGCACTTAACATGAGGTTTCTTCTGAGAAAGGTTTCAATTTCAAAATGCCCCACACTGATGCAATTGTTATAATTATTTAATGTGATTCTGGATATGTGTTGTAGGTAACTGTGAATAAATGCTGTGGAAATAAATAATCAAGATATGAGTAGTCAGAAAATTCCCGAGCTGTGGTAGGAATGTTATATGGTAGTTATACAAGGGCACAGGAAGTGGACAGAGGAATGCATGCATTTAGGTGTTCTGCTATTAAAAGGCACAGAAACCTCGGGCTCCATTTTGTGAGACTTGCAGAGCCACCACATAAGTGTGCAGAGACTCTGCCTCCTCACACCCCTCAGCCAGGTTCTGCTGGCTCCCTGGCCGCAGGAGCTTCCACCGTGGCCTTCTGTAACTTTTCTTCCTTTCCATGCTGACAGCGTCAGCCTCAGTTTGTTGAGAGGTTAGTGGTGGTACAGATGGAGTTATCTAGACTCTTTTCTGTTTCTCTCTGGAATGTGATCTTGAATGTAATCCACACTGCTAATTCAATTTTATGTAAATAGCATCTATGAATGATTTTATACCCAGGTGGTGGTGTCATAAACTACAGTGAAAATAAGCCACGGAAGCAGTGGAGCAAGGAACCCCCTCAGACCCTGATGAACATGCTCAGCAATGCAGATATCAGCTTAGCATTTAAAACATACACAATTTATAAACCAGGTAAATCCCCATTTTCTGGGCAAACGTTTTTGCAAACAGGTTTATTAATAAAGGCTTTCTAATAAAGGCTTTTTTATTTTTTTCATACATAGCCCCTGTGTATGCAGATACTTGAATTCATATCACAACAGGCTAGTTTTTGGGGTTTTTTTAAGTTTACCAAATGAAACGTGGACTTAAAAATCATGAGTGATTGTACGTCTCCACTGCAGCTCTTCACGATGGACTTGGACGTGCAGCTCAACAGCCGAGTGAGGTTGTGACACAACACAGGCGCCTCCTGTGTCCTCTCTCCTGCTGAGCTGTGTGGGGTGTGTGTGTGTTAGGGAGGTGCAGGGACCACACTGTGGCCCCATTAGGTAGATCCACCCTCACTAGGGCAGTGGTGCCCTGTTTTGAGGGCAGGATGGTCAGATGGCACAGCTGAAGACAGCTGCAGTCTAGGGATGTGCACAGCCACAGTCACAAATACTTGTTTTGCACTTCAGTTGTCTTACTAGTTTATCTTCCCACTTAAAATAGGTAACAACTTATCCTGGAATCTGCTACAAACCGGGGATGAATTAGAAAGACTCTATTGTATTTATATTATTAATAGTTTTACTTTAAAAACTAAAATAGTTTGGTGACATTTTAATTTTTATCTTTTCAAAGCTTCTGAAAACATATTAAGAGGCCCACTTTCTGATGAAAGCGAAGCATCTGATGAAGTAGATGGTGAACATGAAGCTGTTGTCATAGATTCTGAGAGACTTGAACCTAGATCTGATGAAGATGACACGTATGTCCAAATGATGTCCTTGCATTTATGTTTTCTTTGGTTCCTCAAAGAGATTCTTCCATAACAACATTCCTCTGAAAAAAAAAAAGTATTTTTCTCAGCATCCAAATCCATCCCTCTCCATCCCTCTCTTACATAAAGAAATTGAAATGTAGTAGCATTTGATATCTTACAATGTACGAACAAAAATGCTGTGATTTATGGATGTGTGTGTATTTTGGGGGTGGTTCTCAGATTCTCAGTTTGTGTCACTGTTTATTTTTGTGGCACCTAGAGATGAACCACAGAGGCCTGTTTTGCTGCAGTTCAGCTGCAGGCTGTCAATATCAACACATTTGCAGTCTCTTATTTAGCTTTGCTTTTGATAAAACTTAGTTTTGTAAATTCCAAAGAGAGCACCTATTGGTTCATTAATCACGGTGGGGCAGGAAGTAAGTCTCTTGTGCTGATATTTTTAACATAATTCATCCTAATTCTGGGGTAATTTTTTTGGGGAAAAAAAGCAATTAAAGATTTATAAAGTTGTATTTTGCTTATCAAAATACCATTTTTAAAAATTCTGCTTTTAGGGACTTTGAGGAAGATGACCTGGACTGGGTGTCAGAACTGAAGATGGTATTGAAACAGAATGACTGAAAACTTGAATTTACCTCCGATGAGTGAAGTTAGGTGTGCTGGTATCCAAGTTGTTGTTAATCATTGGTTATTCATTAAATAATTTCAGTCCAAAAAATCTGAGTGGGCATATCTTCTGTATCACAAAACTGAGGATGGAAAATGCACAATAAACTTTTTTTGAAAAGTTTCTTTTTTAGAAAGAACACTTGCAAATAGCTAAACGAGTCCACGTATTAAATGTATTTGAAGTTGGTAATAGCTTTGCAGAAATGTTCAGTCAAAGTATAGCATTGTTCAAATTGCCCTCATGTCGTATTTCGAGGAGATGGTGTAGCACTATGAGAAGGTGTAAAGGTTTTTTTCCTGACTACGTACTGAAATGCAGCATTGGGGTGGGTTGGCACTGGATGTCAGCCAGGTGCCATCAACGCCTCTCTGTCACTCCCCTCCTCAGCTGGGCAGGGGAGAGAAAGTTTAATGAAAGGCTCATGGGTCAAGATAAGCCCAGGGAGATATCACTCACCAGTGACTGTCACAGGCAAAACAGACTTGACTTGAGGAAACTCATTTATTACCAACCAAATCAGAGCAGAGTAATGAGACAAAAACCCAAATCTTAGAACACTTTTCTCCCACCCTCCCTTCTTCCTGGACTCAATTTCACTTCACTGGTCAAGGCCAAGCCCATCAGCGATAATGGTAATGCCTCTGGGATAACAGATTAAAGAAGGGGAGAGAGGGGGCATGGATGGGGACGCAAGTGCGTGGATCTGTCTTGGAGCTGGCTGGCGTTGGCTCTGTCAAACATGTGGGAAGCTTCTGGCAGGAGCCACCCCTGTAGCTCTTCCCTGCTACCGAAACCCTTCCACACAAACCAATACATACATATGTATAACTGATGTTTGAAGGGTATATTATGGGAAACATTTAGCTATGATAAGTATTTGAGGCTTTTGTTCGTGCAATTATTAATCCCCTGAAAACTCTTTGAGACTGAACTTTTGCCTTGATGAAATGAAAAGGGTTTTTCATATGCCACTGCATGTGTGAAAGGAAGCAAATGTGTTCATAAGTAAGGACAAATTTTCCGACTTTGATCGGAGACACACTTTTGCTGCAGAGAGCACTATGGGCAATGTCAAGTTTGGGCTCTGTTCTGGTTACTGGGTAATAAATAGACATTTTACAAGAGAAAATGGGGCAAGGGAGAGCACAAATGCTCTTGGCAGAGCTCTCCTGGGGACGCTGTCCCGGACTATGTCCGTGTAATAAATAATATTTGAAAGAATACGCAAGGAAAAATTTAGGAAATCTGTAGCTCTGGTGCGGAGCCAGTTCATACCGCACCTCCCCTATTGCACATAGGCTGGTACGTGAGTTTCCGCCAAGGATTCAAGACCTTGAGGCAGTCGAGATTTCCTTTCGGGCCACTCCACGCCTCCCACTGACCATCCAAGCCATAAGTCTGTGTCCGTAGGAAGGAGGGGCGGTTTGTGTGAGGGGGAAAA
>VZTA01024010.1:220096-250494 GCA_013398855.1 Mohoua ochrocephala | reverse complement strand
AGCGCTTAGGCCACCCCTGGCACTCGGGGCAGGCGCTGCTGCGCGGGGGGCGCTGGCCCTGCCGCCCTCCCCTCCCCAGCTCCCCTCTGCCGGGGCGCTGCCCGTCCCGGGCGGCGGGAGACCGGGCTGTCGCCTGTGGGTGCGGGGCTGAGCCCTGTGCGGGCATCTGTCCCGAGTGCCGCTTCTCTCCCGTGGCTGCCAACAGGAGCCGGCTCTGACCCCGACACCGAAATCGCAAACGTCCCGAGGTCGCCCTGCTGGCACTGCCAGTGGCCCTCGGGGACTGCCGGCGATGCAGCCTGTTGCAGAGCTTGCCTGGCAGGGAACATCTGGTATCGGAGCCAATCTCCCTCGCTAAAACTCAGGACAACTCATAAGAACAGTTTTGTAGTGTTGGCTGATATTCAGGTGTGCAGCTTTGCCCACGGAACCACTGCAAGTGCCCAGTGGGTTCAGTGCTCCTGACAGAGGTTTTCGCACGACCGCTAATGCCCGACTTCACTTGGCCATGGTCTCCTGCAAAATGCAGCGGCTTTTCATTTTGCTGCCAGCGTTAGACATTAGTATAAGCTAAATCAACGTGGAATAGGTGATTTTTTTTTCCATTAAAAGAACAATTCTGCAGTATTGTTCACTTCATAAAATAACGTCACATTTTACAAAATCATATCATAATCCTACACAGTACTCTGTACTTCCTTCTCATGCATTGACTTTAGGGTGCACTATGCTTTTCTTTATGAGACGCTCATAAACTTGCTTCTTATTAGAAGTTAAGATCCGCAATAATTTGCATACTTCCAGGACATGATATTTTTAGGAAGAATCAGCAGCAGTAATGTTATAAAAAGTAATAAAAATGACAGTCTTAAAAGGTAGTGTCTATTTCAGTAGCACCAACTCAGATGTTAAAGCACTGAATACGTGCAGTACTAATTTGGGGAATTTTTATTTTAGCCACTGCTGTAAGGCGAATACATCATGGATAAATATGAAATCATTAAAAAAATTGGAGAAGGATCTTTTGGCAAAATATTCTTGGCAAAAGGAAAAATGGATAATGAGCCGTGTGTTATCAAAGAGATCAATTTAACTAAGGTAAAACAACAAAACCTGAATTATATTGACCAGATCGTGCTGCTTGCATTTAGCTGGGTATGAACTTGGGTTATATTTAATCTCCTTTGTAGTTCCATCGCAGTTACATAGAGCTAAGCTTTCCGAAGACTGTGTTCTTTGCTAATTTATTATTTTAAAAGCATAGATGAAATATGTATTTTGATGTTAAGTCTTTGCTTTTTACTGCATTTTTGTTCTTTTCAAAACTTCTTTCTGCCTACAATGTGTGATACTAATTCAAATTTTGTAATAGTTGATTCAACTACAGTGAAAATATTGCCACTAAAATAAGAAATCACAATTCTGTGATACATTTCTCTAAGCTTTTTAATTTCCTTTTTTCCCACATCTGTATTTTCAGACACAAGTAATTCACAATGGAGTCTTTCCAATTCTTCTTTATGTTTATGGCAGTTCGATTCATCTCATCTGATTTTAGGTTTCTGTTCTGTTGCTGTCAGCATCCGAGCTGCTTGGCTAGACTCCCTTTCAAGGAGAACAAGAGAAGTATGTCTCTTTAGGAAGCTGTTGATCATGTGTGTTTTAGATTTCTGATTTAGAATGAGCTCAGTCGGGCCATGAAACTTCCCTCTTTCTGCCCATTGACTGCAGAGGCAGCTTGGGGCCACTTGCTTGGGTGCTGGAGGAATACCACGGCTGCATCTGGTTCCATAAAGGCAATTAAAACCTCTGTGATTTCAATGCAGTACGAGGGTTTTAGCAGTCAGTTTCAGTGAGTGCCTACATGCTTTTGACAGGTCTGTTGCTATTCTGGGCCACACCAGTGAATTTCTAATATATTAGAGAATTACAATGGAAGAATGAGTTCCAGAAAGAGCTGGATGTCTTCCAGATTCATACCTGGAAAAACTGATACATGAGTAATGACAGCTAAATGAAAAGATGAATAGTTCCTCTCTCTGCTCGTGACCAATAAACCCCATGCATTTCTAATCTTAGATTTTGATGGACAACTAGAAGAATGGCTGCTAATGAACTATTACTGTGGATCCCACTTGTTCAAAAATCAGAAGCTGGATACAGAAAATTACTACTTTGAAGTCATAAGATTTTTTGTATGGTAGAGTGTGTTTTATCCAGTTACTGATTTTTGAATCTTTAAGGATTACATTTCAAAAATATTTCTTAAGAATGAGGGTAAGAAACTGTTCATAAATACAAGAGGACATTTTGATGGATAGACACTCTGAGAAATTAATTTTTAAGTAGTATTGAAGAAAATGTGATCATAATAAACTAAATAGAAGTTTTCCATTAATGTAACAGGGCAAAGAGTTTGCCTGAAATGTTATGAGAACAACTAACACCAGTAAAATGAAGGACTTTCAATTCTTTTTACTTTAATCTTTTGACATCATCCGTATTAGCATTACAGAATCATCCAGATCCATATTCTTCAAATTCTTACGGGAATTCTTTCACTTTAGAGTTTAAATTCTGTAACTTAAGTTTAAAGGTATACATTTTCTTGTTTGTAAAATGTCAAAATTGGGTTTGACTTCAGTAATGTTCCAATACATTTTCAAACACACACTGCAAATTTATATTTTATGTTATATATACATCATATTTCATAATATTCCTACATTGTTTTGGTACACAGTATTTTTGTATTAGTGCTAATGGGTTGTTATCGATGTAACTATTTTTGAAAAGAGTTAAATACATCGTTGCTAGCATTTGGTTTCTTAATTCTTTGTAGATGCCTGTGAAAGAAAAAGAAGCCTCCGAGAAAGAAGTCATTCTTCTGGCCAGTATGAAGCATGCCAATATTGTAACCTTCTATGCTTCTTTGCAAGGTTTACTTTTAACATTTCTGTTTTAATTGTGATGAAAGGAGTGGAAGGCAGAAAAACTACCTTGTTAGTGTTGACCACACCCTTAGCCCTGTCCCTAATGCCTTACTTAAAAGTGGGAACAGGCCTCAACTCCTAGAAATGGACACGAGGCAGCAAATTCAGGCATCACTTGTGTTTTTCATGTGTGTGAGTGGGCACTTGGCATGAATCCTAGATCCTGAGGTGTCTGTACTGCATAAGTTGAACTTTAATCTTGATTTTTTTGTAGGAGTCCAGAGTTTATTGGGAATTTTCTAGGAGTTTCAATAGAAGAGAGCTTTTGAGTATAGCAAGGAATAGGCTGATCAAATAGGACAAAAAGGCTGATAAAATAGGCAAGAAATAGAATGGTCATTTCATCTGATCTAACCTCGGGTTCCTCATATTTTGTTTATCCACATCATACACATATGACATTATATGATTATGAGACATCATGTATGCGTGCACACATATATACTTACTTATGTGTGCATATACACACACAGAGACAAAACAGGCAAGCACAAAAAGAGGCCATTAAATGGTAATGCAATCTGTTAGTAAATCTGAAAATGTCCATCAGCCTCTGGAATGTAAAAGCAGTATTAGCATTTCATACCTTGGAACAGCACAGTCTTTCCAGTGATCCAATATCAATCTCATTATGCTGTCCCAGCCTTTTTTCTTGAGATATATTTTGAATTATCACTCAAGGATAAAGAATTCTTCAGGACCGAAAGAGATAGAAGGAATCCTATTCACCATAAAAGCTAATTTCCTGTATTTATTTTTCCTGCTGACATCTGTCATAAGCAGTGCCTTGTGTAATAAAAGCCATAGTTGCAGCTTCTGTTCAAATTGTTCCCTGTAACCAAGACTGTAAATTTTTTAGGGGACATGTAAATCAGATAGTCTTCTGAACCCCAAAGAGGTAAGAATAGGTTGAATTTCCATGTTAAGCAGGCCCTGCTATTTATTTTTGCTGTTTGGAATACTGTCTATTTTAACCTTTTCCCTAAGCCTTACTGCATACTTAGTTATTGAGCAAAAAACTGAACTTTGAAGCATTCTGCTACGTTTCCTGTAAGAACATCTGTCAGTGGGGTCTCTTGAGGATTTCCTCATGAATTTAATATTTTGCTGAATCTCCATTTAAATATATTTTCACATCTTACTTTTGCATCAGATTTCACTGGAAGCACCCATTTTTTCTCAGTCTTTGAAATGGAGGAGTAGGTAGAGGTTAACTGCTACCTTTTGAAAGAAGGACCATAGAAAATAAAAAGAATTGTTGCTGTGTTAATGAATAATAAAGGAATAAAGGAAAAATTGTGCTTTTCCTTTCAGAAAAGAACAAGCTCTATATTGTGATGGAATACTGTGATGGTGGAGATTTAATGAAGCGGATAAATATGCAGCATGGAGTGCTGTTTGATGAGGACCAGGTGAAAGACATTTTCTTAAGAGGGAAGAACATATTATGTGAAACACGTGGTTTGAATTATCCAGTAATAATTGAACTTTTAAAGAAAAATTTGGTAATTTTAGTTGGAGTGTAGGAAGGTTTTTAGCGCTCTTTAAGATCTGAAATTAATTCATTAGCAGTATGATGATGGCTTTTTTTATGTCACCTTCCTCCTATTGCTCTTTGCATCATGGATGCACATTTTCTTTGCCCTAGTAATATACCCACTAAACCATGAAGACCTTCTTTTAAACAGTGCTTTCCAGTTATGGGGGGGATATATTGCATGCAAATTCTTAATTTTGGTGCTATTTGCATCATGGCATATCCTCCTTTAGACTGAAGTCCGTGGTAAATCTCTCATTCATTTCATTTTGGTCAGAACTTCCCTGATGCCATTTAAATTGTTAAACGAGCACAGAGAAACAAGCCCAGATACCTGACTGTTTTTGGGCCATGTTCATGTGTATTTTATTCTGTTAATAGGTGAGTATGATGAATATTGCAAGTCACAGAAGTAGAATATCCCACTGTTCCTTACTTATTCCTTTATTTTTTTACTAACTCTTAGCTTTCTGAAGGAAATTTTCTTTATGTAGGAATTAGTGTACTGAACTCTGAGGTTATTTAGTCATAAATAAAATCTACTTTTGCAGGTACAATGAAACTTTGCTTAGAAACCAAGTAGATAGTATCCAACCTGCTAGTGGAAATGTACCCAAAGACATAAAATTGAAGGGAAAGAAAGTATTGTGACTTTTCTTTTTGCTTTAGTAGTAAAAGTGGAACTCCTTGGTGGAGAAGTCAGTTGAAAGTGAATTACTGGTTCAGTAATAATGAATTTTAGGATCCTGTTGGGAGTCATACTAGAGGTAGAGAGAGCATGAAAGGAAATAAAGAGAGGACCAACCCACAGATCATGAAAGCACAAAGGAGAGAATCAACACACAAACCCCTTGACAATGACACAGAATAATACACATCTAAAGAAAGGCAAAAGAAATACAGACAGAAGAATGAATTATAGAAACTAAAGATACATCTACCGATCAAAGAAAGGAAAGCAAATTGCCCAATGTAGCATAATAGTATTAAGATATCTTTATATTTTCAAATGTACTTCTGAGAAAGCCTCAGTTGTGGCATCAGCCCTATTCAGGAAATCATCTATTTAATGTGAAGCATTGCTAAATAGAAGATTATTACTCAAATCAAAGTCTTTCATGTGCATGAATTTTCCTAAATACAGGAGTGTATCAGCAGGTTGTAGTTTTGTTTCTGAATTTAGTCCAAAGGCCCTTATTTAAGAAGACATGTGTATATTGGAAGTTAAATATATGTTTAAAAGCTGTGCTGGGTCAAGGATAAAGGATAAGCACATGTGCTTACTTATTATGCAAGTTTCTTCATAGCTCACTTCTTTCACCACATTTCAGTCCTTCATCTTTTTTCTCTTTTTTTTTTTTGGTTCCTGGATCACATTCATAGGACTACAAATACTACAGCTGGGTGGCATGACTTCCATCACTGAGGATTAAGAAGACACTTCCCAATTCTTTCTTAGTTATTTGCACTCCCTCACTTCTTAAAAAAGGTCTATTATTCTTCCTCTCCTTTGGCATGATTCTTCAGTCCTTGTTAAAGTGCATGTCCTGGCACAGTCAGGGAAAACTTGATGGGGATAAGGGAAGTAGAGTAGGTATCTATTTCCATTTAGTTTAGTGATAGCACTAAATGGAAAGGAAAAGTCTATGGCATTAACTTTAAAAATACTTTTTTTACTATTTTACATTGTGTCTGTTCTATCTATTTTAGATTTTGTTGTCTTTATTTTATATATTTCAGTAAGATGCCCCATTAGGGTCATACAAATTCATAGGTGTCTGTTCTCTTTAACTTTCATTGCAGATTCTCAGTTGGTTTGTGCAGATCTCCTTGGGCTTGAAGCATATTCATGACAAGAAGATTTTACACAGAGATGTAAAAGCACAGGTAGTAAAACTGGTACTGGAGAAGGGGTTATTTTGTCCTGTGAACAATATGCTTAAGAAGTTCTGCCATCTCTCGTTTTCACATACCATTTTTGGGTTTATTTGCAGAACATTTTTCTTAGCAATAATGGAAAGGTAGCAAAGCTTGGGGACTTTGGCATAGCAAGACAGTTGAACAGGTAAGCACGGGTTTTATTGGTCTGTGACCTGCACCGAACAGGAATGTTTGTGAATGTCCAGAATGCAGCCTGAACATGCAAATCGTTTGTGGATTGTGCTTGCTCAAGAGGTCTGGGATACAAAGGGTCTGACACTACATTTTCTCCTGTTATCCTGAAACGTGCCATCCTGCATGGAACCACAGATGTATCTAGCCTAGTAACTGGACTTCTGCCAGGTATAGGACATAGGCTGGAGAAGCTACAGCTTTGCCTGTTGTCTGTGGAACTGAGAACATAAAGAGATTCCGGAGGCACAGCTCCTGCTCATGCAGCTGCTGGTAATAACTTCTGTTACCTCATAAAAACAAAAGTGAAGAGCATTAAAAACTAAAGAGAGAAATAAGAAGAGAGTTTGTACAGATTTTCATTGCCTGTCCTCCAAGACTGAGCCTATGTTAATTTTTAAAAAGACCCAGAATGATCACCTGGGCCTGAGAGCATGGCATGGCTGGGCTTGCATCTGAATTGTTCTCCCAAAAAGAGAGGCCTTATCTTTAATGACTTTGGGGACAAGGTTGGCCTATCCTGTGTAGAGGCCAGGTGTGGCCAAAACATGCCACGGGGCATGATAACAACAGGAAAATGCTTAGATTTGATCTCTTTTTGTGCTTTTTTAGTATCTTTGGCGGAACTCAGCTCTCAGCATGTAAACTACTCATGCCCAAAGTACCTTTCTTCAGAAGTGTTGCTCCTGTGCAGCAGAACAGTACATAGCAGATAGGAAGTAAACCTCAGGATTTGAATGTCCAAGTACAGACATTTTAAAAACTATGTAATAGGCTTATACAACACTATAATTGGAACTTGACAGTACTTTTCCTCCCATAACTAGTGGATTAATTTTCTGTGGTGAGTTGACACTGTCTGGATGCCAGGTGTCCACAAAAGCTCTGTCCCTCCCCTCCTCAGCTATACAGAGGAGAGAAAATACAGTGAAAGGCTCGTGGGCCAAGATAAGGACAGG
Source organism: Mohoua ochrocephala (assembly GCA_013398855.1). Lineage (NCBI taxonomy): Eukaryota > Metazoa > Chordata > Aves > Passeriformes > Acanthizidae > Mohoua > Mohoua ochrocephala. The sequence continues at coordinate 242,893 of VZTA01024010.1, read as the reverse complement.
GAATTCCTGTGCTTTCTGTTGGTGTGCAAACACTCTCCACTATTAAAACAGTGGGTCATTTTTACACAAAACTGGGAAATGCTGTAGTTTTTCATGGGGTGGTTCGTTATTCAACTATTTGGAGGGCAGAAATAATGTCCCCCATCGGCTTTTAACCTGGGGCAGAGAAGTCTCTGGTTCTGTTGTTTGTAAACTTTTTCAGTGTGTAAGCCTTTCTGTTCACTGTGTTTCGTTAGCACTACAGAGTTTGCCCATACCTGCGTAGGGACCCCCTATTACCTTTCACCTGAGATATGTGAAAATCGACCATACAACAACAAAACGTAAGTCTCTGTCTTTCCTTCGTGTGTGTGTGAGGACATGCAGGCATGAAAGAACTCATTTTAGTGATCAGTATTTGTGCAGAGCATGAGAATTTCTCACGGTCACCCTTTGTGAAGTTTTGTATTATCGTGTACAATAATTAGGTGCATCATTGTACGCAACGACCACCTGATACTGTACAACAATGTCAGCAGTATTTTGACTCACAGTGCCCAAAATATAGCAATCCTGACTTTGCTGTGATTAATCCACAGGCTTAACATAGTTATATTTTTTGGTTTTATAAAATTACTTCTACTTTAAACTCTATTTTAATATTTCTTGTGAGTAATGGTGGGAAATGTAAACCAGTATTTTTCCCTCTGCTTTATCTGCTTCTCCATCAGTTACTAAGTTTCTCTCGTTTCCAAGATGCAACAACCAATGCATCTTTACTGTTCCAAGTTCATGAATTTTTGATACACTCATTTATTATTTATAAGAATGCACTAAAATGAAAGCTGCTAGTTTGGCTACTTTGGAAATTTGCAGTAGCCACTTGCAGAAAAGACAAATGAGTCTGAGGCTTACCACAAAATACCAGATGAGAAGCACTGCAAAGTCAGGAGGTGAGGGGGCCTAGACCCCCTTATCTGTGTGGGGAATATGATCAACACCAAATGTTTTGAAGCCCAGAGTAGCATCTCTGCTCTGAGGTGCTGTTCAGACAAGTTTACTCCCTTACTGTCTCCTCAACTATCAGGTCAGTTTTGTCCTTCATCCTGCTAGAAATGTTAAGCAGACTTTCTGTATCGTGTGCCTTTTCAGTTTATAACAATAATATGTAATTAGATACCATAGAAACATTGGTGCCACAAAAGAAAATAAATTTCTAGTTGTTCTTTTTAGTGCGTCTTAAGAAAAAATAAAACTTGCACCAGTCTTAATCTGTGACAGAATGATGGTAATAAATTTGGGAGCTGAGAAGAGGTACTGATTACACGGATGAAAATATGACAGAATTTTCACTGAAACTTTTATTACTTCTTATTCACAGAGATATTTGGTCTCTTGGCTGTGTGCTTTATGAGCTGTGTGCACTAAAGCATCCTGTAAGTACTGTACAATCAGGTCATTATCATATTATTAGAAAATATAGTGGTCACCTTGCAAAGCCTGTAGTAGTAATAGTATTCACAGTCAGCTACAAGAGTTATTTTCATCTTATTTATTGATATTAAAGAATGACTGCTAGTGCTTAACTTTTCATATCATATCTGTTTTGTGCATAATAAAAAGTATTATGTTGTTTTCCTATAACTTACATACATGCATGTGTGTGTACATACTTCAAACATATATTTACTCTTCAAAAATTACCAAACTTTCTCAAGACAGATGAACAATGGAAAGAATTAAAGCCAGACTTTAAGGTTAGGCTTGGGTATATAATTTTGCTCATTTCTATTTGAAAATACCAGTCTATACTTATTAAAGAACTTAAAACTTTTCCCCAGAAAGTGGTTTGAGTCCCCAGAAGCATTTTCCTAAGAGTTTTATTTTGTTTGAAAGCACATTTATATCAGAAAATAACCAAGATAGCATCTTCAGCAAGTTGTGTTGTCCTCAGCCTGGTCTGAGCCTCAGGTAATCCTCAGCCTATGACTATTACATGGAGAAGGGAACACAGCAGAAACTAATCTTGACAACAGGAGAGAGATCAGATTCCTGGGACCGGCAGATGTTGACTTTTTGCTGAGCTTGGATGTGGGAGAAGGTAGAGCAGCACTAATAGAGAGAGCAATTTTGCTGAGCTAGGAGCAAGGGGGATACTGCTGAGGAAAACTGCTGATTTCACAAAGTGGCAAAACATGAAATACTACTTTGTATGAATATTATGTGTTTTATTCTGTATTGCTGCCCACTGTTTCAGTGTGAGGGCAGTGACTCAATGCAGATATAGACAGGAAATGCAAGCGAAGCTGAGGTAAATTCAATTCTACCACCTTCAAAATAGCCACATAAATAAAAGGGTGATTTTAGAAAGAACTAGCCTTTTTTTTTTTTTGCCTAAGGCCCTAAAAACTATATTGATGCTGGACTCTTAGGAGATCTAGTGAACTGAGAGGACTGAATTATCTGATTGGCATCACTTGTTAAAAAATCAGGATTGTATCTTCGTTCTGGAGGAAGCACAGAATGCAGAGGCTGCTGAGTGAAGTGAGGTTTTGCAGGTGAACACTGTGAAGACAATATGTTTGTAGACCTCTGTTGAACAGCTCTTGGCAAAATACATCATGTTTCACTCTGGAAAGATTGCTTCTGTGTTTCTCTCTGACAGCAGAGTGTGAATAAAACTCTTCTGGGTACAAGACATCAGACCTTTCAGTTGTGCAGCTGACACAAGGAGAACGTAACCAGAAAACACAATCAGAGAGAGGTTATATTAATTTTCCACAGCAAACTGTGGTTAGCAAGAAAGGATTTGCGGAGGGCTTCCACAGCACAGGGCTTCTCCCCCCCACTCTGCTCTGTGAGACCCCACCCGGAGTGCTGCATCCAGCTCTGCAGCCCCCAACATGGGAAGGACATGGACCTGTTGGAATGAGCCCAGAGGAGGGCCACAAAAATGATCAGAGGGCTGAAGCACCTCTCCTACAAACACAGGCTGAGAGAGGTGGGGTTGTTCAGCCTGGAGAAGAGAAGGCTTCAGGGAGATTTAGAGCAGTTTTCCAGTGCCTAAAGGGGGCCTGAAAGAGCGATAGAGAGGGACTTTTGACAAGGGCATGTAGTGATAGGACAAGGGGGAATGGCTTTAAACTGAAAGATGGTAAACTTAGATATTAGGAAGAAATTATTTACTGTGAGGGTGGTGAGGCACTGGCACAGGTTGCCCAGAGAAGTTGTGGATGCCTCATCCCTGACATGTTCAAGGCCAGGCTGGATAGGACTTTGAGCAACCTGGTCTAGTGGAAGGGAGGTTGGAATGAGATGATCTTTGAGGTCCCTTCCAACCTAAACCATTCTGTGATTGAGTCAACAAGTACATATTTTCAAGTTGGGGTGTCTAGTCCATCATTCTGAACCAGCAGAATGCTGTGTATTCTTACCAATACTTACTGTCCTCTTTTTGTTGTTTTCCTTAATTAAGTTTCAAGGCAGGAGTTTGCATGAACTGGTGCTGAAGATTTGCAGAGGACGTTTTCAACCAGTGTCTCCTAACTATTCCTACGATCTGAGAGTGTTAATTTCCCAGTTGCTTAAAGTATCTCCGAGAGATCGACCATCCATCAATTCTATCCTAAGGAAGCCCTTCTTGCAGAAACTCGTTCTCAGGTATTTGCCCCCCGAGGTAAGTGGCTGTACTGCTGCCTGCTGAGAGAAAATAAGTATGAAAGTAGTATAAACAGCTCTATCAGATATTGTTTTTTTCTGATAGGTAGCACAAGAAGAAGTCAATCACACTGTGATACATAGAAAAAGGCCTTCAGCATTGCAGTCTGGAGCCAAGCGGGCACAAGGTAATGATAATAATATTATGTATCATTAGTTCTACAGTAATATTTGTCAGTTGAGATACAACTGTTGGCTGCAGCTTTCTCCAGCAGTCCTTACTGCATGTTTGGATAAAGAGGTTTTACCCAAAGCTAAAAGTAAATAGAGAAGAGAACTGCAACAGCAGAACCATTCACCCACTACTGTCCTGTTCAGGGAAAGACAGCTTTAAAATTAGCTTATTAGCTACATTCGCCGAGAAGAGCTGCCGTAGGAAAGTGCTGAAACATTAATCTTTATATATTTCTTTAAAAACCAGAATTTCCAAAACTGAGAGGCTTTGGTCTAGTTTAGGTCCGTCACCTGAAAAATTGTGTGAAAAAAAGCATAAATCTTGCAAAACACTCTCCATAGTATTTTATAAAACAATAAAAATGTATTTTACAAAATCTCATAAATTTTATTAAATTGTGAGACAATGAGCTGTCTTTGGATTTAGTGCCCATTGATAGTCCAAATTATGTATGCAGTTTCTTAGAAAACATGGATGAGACTAAATGTTTGCCTGTGTGAACTGTTGACCATCTGGCATGTTTCTGGCAGTGGAACCTTTTCCTAATTCTGTATTCTTCATTATATCGTAATTAGTCCTCAAATTTATCTTTGGAATATCAAAACAGTTAAAACAGATCTGTGAAAATAACCTATGTAGTTACTTAAATACTGTAACTGACTCCCTGACCCCCCCCCCCCCACCCCCTTCAAAAATATTCATCAGTAGTGTAGGAACCCATGATATTTTGGAAATGACTTTCAGTGAGGTTTATCTGCCCGCACAACCAATGCAATTTGGACAGAAGCCTGAACAACTCAATAACTTAGGCACTTAAAGAAAAATCTCTGGTCATTTAATCATAGTTTTAATACATTTTATCTCCCAAACATGATAATCTAATAGTCAATACTCATGAAAGCTTTAAAACTCATTTAGAAACTACTCGATCCAAGAAAGGACACTGCTTTTCACTACTGCAGCCAAGATATTTGCAAATACTTACTGACCAAACTGGAATGGTCTGTACTTGTATTCTCCTACATGGGAAACTGATAAGGTAGACTTTTCACTTTCCAGCCTTTCTTTTCAAATTTCACAAGTACTACAACGTTTCCTAGTGCTTTTTAGAGTATGGAGGGCTGGGTTTAGAAAGGGAATGCCTAAGCAGGTAGGCACCTAGAACCTATGAATCAGACCTGTTTTCTGTTCTTGGTAATAGCATGAAATCAACGCTCTAGTTTATAGAGGTCTCCCTTGTCTTCAGTGTGCCTTGCAAAACTAATCAATAAGATCCTCCTTACATGAATGTGACAAACCATGTTTTCAAAAGCAAGAATGAAAAGAATGAAAAGCAGAATGCCTAGGAGGTGTGAAGTGTGGTGATGATGGCGAAAGGATGTAAGGAACGTTTATTAACCCAGCCTGTCAGTGTTAGATGAGGGCACCCTACTATGGTTTGCAACCACACGATCATTAATCACACAGAGAGCACAGAATGTAATTTTTTAATCTGTTATTGTTAAAAAGCATATAAACTTCAGAAAACAAGAGTCCAGGACCCAGTTTCTCCGGAATCTGGAATGGTAGTGCCTGTCAAGAAACAAGAATTATTTCAAAGAAATGAATGGAAGCCTCCTTCCAGAGGACAACAGCCTCAGGTACTGCATATCCACTTTTTAATTTATGTATATACACATATACACATACACACACACACATATAATCATCTTCAGAATTATATATATATTTTTTATATATATATATATATATATAAAATCTTCAAGAAGCAAATGCCTGCCCTTGAAAAGATACTTTAAAAGGCTTAAGACATAAGGATATAAATTTAGCTTAATGCCTACACTAAGTCAGCAGAGACAGTTAAACATGCCTGAATCCTCAGAAGAGATGTTTTGAAAGCCTGAGTGGGAAATACTGAGTCTAGGCTGCTTTGGTATGGTCCTTTGTAACAAAAGGATTCAGGCATGCTTTGCATTTGTGTTTGCACAAAGGCAAATAAGCTCCGCGTTTGCATTTTTTGTTTTAGAAGCAAATACACTGATCCTGTTACTTCAGCCCAGTGTCAGTGCAAATCCAGAGATGGATTAAGTTAGAAAGGTAATTTCCTTTCACTGTGCACTGCTATAATCAAAGGCAGAATTTTGTCCACAGTGCTTTGACCTACACTGGGAACATTTCCACATTCTTTCAACATCCAAATAAAGCAAACAATGTGCAGGGTTTCAGGGATACTTGCATAGTGCCATACTTTGAAGGTGTTGCTTCAGGATTCACAGAATCACAGAATGGTTGAGGTTGGAAAGGACTTCTGGACGTCACCTTGTCCACACCTGCTCAGGCAGGGTCACCTAGATCCAGTTGTCCAGGAAAATGTCCACTTGGCTGTTGAATATCTCCAAAGATGGAGACTCTAAATCCTATTCGGGCAACCTGTGCCCCACCCTCAGGCACCCTCCCCCACAGTGAAAGAAATGTTTTCTGATGTTCAGAGGGAACCTTCTGTGTTTCAATTTGTGCTCATTGCCTCTGGTTCTGTCACTGGGTACCAGTGGAAAGTCTGGTTCCATCCTCTTTGCACCCTCCCTTCAGGTAGCTATAACCATTGATAAGATCCCACCTTCAGGCTAAACAGTCTGAGCTCTTTCAGCCTTTCCTCATAGGAATAATGCTCCAGGCCTTTCATTGGACTTTTTCGAGCTTGTGACTGTCTCTTTTGTTCTGGAGAGCTCAGAATTAGACACAGCACTTCGTGTGTGGCCTCACAAGTGCTGAGCAGAGCATAAAGATGACCTCCCTTGACCTGCTGGGAATACTTTTACCAATGCAGGCCAGGATGTCATTCACCTTTTCAGTGAGGGCACATTGTTGGCTAATGGTCAACTTGTTGTCCACCAGGCCCCCCCCTTTGTCTTCTCTGCCAAGCTGTTTCCCAGATGGATGGCCCCAGCATATACTGGTGCAGAGTGTAGGACTTTGCACTTCTGTTGCTGAACTCCATGAAGTTTCTGTCATCCCGTTTCTCCAGCCCTTTGTGGCCCCTCTGGATGGCAGCACAGCCCTCTGGCGTATCAGCCACTCATCCCAGTTGGTGTTATCAGCAAACTTGCTGAGGCGGCACTCTGCCCCCCTCTCCTCCTGATCTAAATCATTAGTGAAGATGTTGGACTCTGGTTACTGGCCTTCAGCTATGCTTCACCCTGTGATCACCACACTCTGGGCCACTTTTCAAGCAAGTTCACTGCCTGCTCATCCCACCCTCAATTCATCAGCCTCCCTATGAGGATTTTATGGCAGACAGTGTCAAAATCCTCCATGAAGGCAGCTGCCTGATAGGAAATTCCCCCTTGCTCTCCCCTTGTCTGTCAAGCCAGTCATTGAATTGTAGAATGTTAGTGAGTTGCTCAAGCATGACTTCCTGGTGCCTGCTTCACTAGTCACAGTTCTGTCCTCTAACATTTATTCAGATAGCCTGATTTGTTCTCCCTACTGCTTGGGGTTGCCATACTTCTGGTACTATACTGTGAAACCTACTCCAACGAGGAGCAAGATAAACACTTTTTGATGTTACTTCTTCCTTGGGAACTTCACTGAAAGTTGGAAATTTTTTTCTTATACAGATACGGATTTATATTCTACTGTAATCTGGACTGTACCACAGGTACATGAGCCTATTTTCAGTGTATCTAAGAAGGAAAATGGGGAGGAATAGTTAATGTATTTACCATCTCTGAAAGCAATACTTAGATGCATTTACATTTATGTAAGAAAGTAAGCAAAATTTAGCATTTTTCTCATGCACCATGGCATCCCACAATGGCAAAGTTTGTGGGTATCTGACCACATTTATATCATGCAGTGGCAGCTAGGTGATCATCTTCTCTCCATTGTTCTTATGAGAAATGGAAACAACAGTCTTGCCACAGAGGAGAAATACAGGGATGTTTCATCACAGTAAGGGCTTTGAGAAGTGAAGGCCCAACTCCCACATGCACGTAATCAAAGAGACGTGACATGAAGCAGCACAGTGCTCCCCTGGAAGCAGCCATCAATGCCTGTACTGTCCAAAACTACATCCCAGGCTCCCCTTGCTATCACATGTCAAAATGAGGCTCTCCTGGAAATAATTCAGTGCTTTAGGCTCCAGAACAATGACGTGACTCTAGGGCAATGACACTACAGAGTACAAAGCCCCATGCTGATTCACTTGCACAACAATGTGGGCTGCTGCTTAGTGACAGGAGCTGATGGAACAGGGGAAAAGGAAAAGGCAATGGTGAGATCACATAAGCCCTGAGAAGTGTGGAAGTTTCTGGGTTATATGTGAAAGGATTTGGAAAGCTTACACTAACTATACCATAGACAGTCCATATTACCATGCAACTCAGAGTGAGGAGAACAGGAGGTCAATTCAAACTTGTACTGATAAAAATGAGTACAGGTAAAATAACATCCTTTATTATATTTTCAGCCACAGACCTCCAGATTTAATATGGCAGAAAGGCCAGAAAGCATTCGAGTACGTGGCCATTATGGTCATTGCTATGACAAGCTTGACAACTTGCAAAGGAAAGCTAATGCACATTATGGCCTTTCTCATATCAGCCAAAGAGTTGAAGATTACTATAAATTAAAAGGACGAGTTGCACCTCCACCTCCACCACCCGACTGGTAAACTATTTTCATTCTATTTATTAGTGGTCTGTCTTGGGCATTTTGAGCTATCAGGCCTCCTGAGTAGGTAACACTGGGCATAGCTGATTTAGTAGAATGCCTTCTCTGCTTTGTCTTTGATAATTTTTTTTTTTTTTTACATAAGTTTGTTGCACAACAACACATTTCCTGTTCCTGTTCATCCAGAAATTCCATCTGAATTGACCTGGTGTCTGACATTTCATTGTCAAAATGTCTCCCAAGTCTCAGCCCAATCTTTTACTGGGTAAAAAGTAAAACATAAGCTTTCTGTAGAATCTCTGATTATACCATCATTCATCTCTGATAAACACTGTCTTTCACACCAGGATGAGAATAACACAAAGATCAGAAGCAGTTCTGCACTGAAGGGAACAGTGAGAGACAGGCCATGAAAGTGGTTTTTTTTCCATGCAGCGCTTATATTTCTGTTTCAGATATAAAGACCCTTTCTCTAGCAGCTTATTTACTTCAAAGCCTTTCTGTTACAAAGTAGAGGTACAACCTTGGGAGATTTCCTGTTCATTCTGTGGCTGGCCGTTTTAGGTGTGGATGAACTTTGAAAATGTTGAGAAAGAAATTTTGAATACAGCCAACTTCCAAAGCTTTCCTTTAAGGTTGATAGAGTCATTAATTCTCATTCAACAACATCAGTGTTTAGAATGTTTCAGTTACAGATCTTCAGATTTAGAACATCCTTCCTGATCTGAATTTCTGGTGCCTTATGTAAGGACAGAGTCAATTCAGTTTGGCTCCCTGTGGCACAAGTGGATTCCCAAGATAGGAAATGAAATAAATAGGAAACAGGGAGCTTACAAGTGACTGATGGTTATTTTATATCAAAAAACAAAGTAAAAGTTTAGAAACTACACAAAGTTTGACTGATAGAATTAGGCACAGAGGAGAAAGACAATAAAAAGGTTGCTGAATATACAACCTCCATTCTGACAATTTTCACTCATTTTGAGGATCAGGGAAATCAATTTTATTTAATTAACGCTTTCAATACCATTTAGCAAATAAAAGTTGGGGAAGGGCTTTGCTGCACTCTTCGAAAGGCTGAAGTAACTGAAGTAATAGGAAAGGGAATGCCTGAAAGGAATGTTTTCTTATTTCACTGTTGTGCCATATTTATACATATTTTATCCATATTTATATATTCGTGTAGTACAAAGAAAGCTCTGTTTGTCATGTGTGGTAGAACCTATAGAGGATTATTTGTGCAAAGGTAGCAGAGTCTGTGAAATAAAACGTAGTGTATGTACATCACTTTCTTCTCTCAGGACTGCAGAATTTCTTCAAAGGCGGTTTGAAGCCCAGCAGTACAAGATTAAAGTGGAGAAACAGATGGTAGGTAAATACTGAACCACAGAATAAAATCGATAAAAGAAGGAGAATGAAAATCCAAAGATGAATTGATGTCTTTTGAATGGCAGTCTGTAACACTGTCAGGTAGAAGGTTTTTCTCTAGCAAATTCCCTGATCTGCTCTGCAATGTTCATCCTGAGGTTTTATTTTCTCATACAAAACTGTAACAACGTAAAATTCTACTGTGACTTTTTCCTCCAAAAATGTACGCTTGCCTTACTGCATTCTTCAGTGGAACAGGGAGAGTGAATTGAGTGAGCACTGAAGGAGAGGATTCTAAATGAAAACTCATTTGTTCTGGGATTCATTTGTACATCCACAGGGACTGCGACCATCCTCTGCTGACCCATATAATGACCAAATACAGCAGCAGAAAATAAAGGAAGAGCATCTCAAAAACCATCAGCAAAACATGTCTAGAAAGAATGCAATGAAAGAACAGGTAAATGAAATCTCTTCCTTAATTGCCTAAAACTATCTTCTTATACTCCTTGACAGTAGTACTCCTGGCATAAGAATTCTTTTTCATCATATTCTCTTTCCCGTCATCGATTCTTTTCTATTCTTTCCCCCTCTTTTTATAGAGAAACAATATAGTTTTCTAGTTTTGCTTTTGGTGACAGAGAAAACAAACCAATACTTCTATCTTATGTGAACATATATAAATAAATTTAATCTTTCTATCTTTGGTTTATTAAAAATGTGTTCTACCCTACTGTTCTTTAATAGGAGTATTTGAAACAATTGCAGAAAATTCGGGAAGAATACCACAGTGATATAAAGGAATTCAGATTTAGAGCAGGAGTACTCCAGGTAACAAAGCTCAAATATATGGGTAGTCATATTTACTTTGTTGTGCTAGAATACTTTATTAGGAATTGAAATGAGCATTTTTAAAAAATGTTCCCTAGGAGAACCAGAAAATACAAGATAAAACCTATCTTGTGAGGCAAGGGAAAGCTGAGCACCAGTCTGAAAACAAAGATATATCTGGAACAGGAGAAGAATCACTTCAGGTATTGGTACCATCTCCATCTAAATAGATCTTTCTAAGCAAGTCCCACACGGTCTTTGATTCATTCTCTGTGACAAATCTGTCAATATCAGTAGTATCCTCCTCAGTGATCCTGGATCTGACTTTTACTAGAATGAATTCACACCAATAAAGTGGGTTATAGGCAGCCAGAGCCACATTAGGACAGAATTTAGATTCCCAGTGATTTAATGGGAAAAGCATGATGATGAAAAAGAAACACTAGATTTTGGGCCTGCCTGGTGTCACCTTATTTCGTGGGCTCGCCATCTTTTGGAGAAACTGTATAGATTTTTAAAAAGTAAAATCTGCAAATTGTTGTGGTTTCTCCCGAGGCCGAAGACATGCCCTGATTGCCACAGATCACTGAAGAAGCTGTGTACTATTATTTACTTTGCTTTTCTCTGACAGGTTCTAACACAAGACATAATAATATGAAAAGGAGTAATTAAACATTTTTAGGTGTTCCCAGAAAACAAGATACTGTGAAACATGGCTATACTTTTACAGGCATAGGCTTCCACTAAAATCTTGATTTAAATCACTTCCAGAGTTTTCCAGAATGAAATGAGTCTGAGTAATCTTGCATGTGATCATAAAAAATAAAAGATATATTATTTATATCTTGACACAGTACTGTATCTTTCAAACTTGGGTTTTTGAAAAATCAGAGGCTTGAACTTTATGCAAGAATTTCTGTTTTTCTTTTTGCCAGATAAGCCAGAATTGGCAATGAACGGAATATTCTTACAGATCTATGTACAAGGAAATTCAAGACTATATTTGCTACTTAAACAAGTCTCTTTCTTTATGAGGTATACTCATATTCAGTTACAAAGAGTATAATTCAAACTGGTTTTTTTTCTCTCCTTCCAGGACATGGAGGAAAACTTTAAACAAGACAGACTCCAGGATAGGCAAGACCAAACAATATTAGAAAAGAAGCATAACACAAAAGTATCCATCTTGACTGGTTTTTTTTGGTTTTTTTCCATTTTCTTATTTTGTCTGTACATTTCAAATTACTGTGTTACTATGGTAGCTCTGGAAATGAAGATATTTGAGAGTCAATTAAGAGTGCTGGTTTTCTGTTTGTTAAAAGTTTGTATCAGAAGAAAATAAATGAGCTTTTCTTATAATTTGAAGGAGGTTCCCTTTAGATATTCCCACCTAGTTGTCAATCTCTGCCTACTCCTCCTTATATCAAACTGCATTAGTTGTGCATGGGAACTCATGTTTATTCAAAGTCTAAGTAAAAGTCAAGTCAGATTGCTAATTTTAAAATATTTTGTTATAAAACACAATTCTCTATACTGCTTTTTAAATCATAGAAGGAGATGGGAATTGAATTAGAAATGCACATAAGATACCAGGAAGGTTTCTGACCATAAGATCACTGTGAAGTGGACTAAAGGTCTTTTGTGAAATATTGCATGGGAGCAGTACAGTGTTCAATTTTAGTTCTGGTTGAGAACCAGCTGCAAGAACCAGCTCTGTGAATTGCAATGATTTGAATTAAATGAATATCAAAGCCACTTAAAATCAAAAGTGGATGCAAGAACTTAAAAATATCACTAAAGTAAAAGGATTATATTTAAAGAAGTCTATTTTTGTCCAATGTGTTCAACTTTGATCTTGTTAAATGGAAGAAAAATGTTGCTAAATAGAAGTTATTTTCAATAGAAGAATAATTGTCGAATTTGTGGTTCCACATAATCTGCGTACTTTTAATTAAATGCTTTCATTTATTAAAACAAATTAATAACATGTGAATTTTCTTTAGGGAGGAGTAAAATTTGAAATTAATTTAGATGTATGTTTTCCTGAGGAAGACAGCATTCAAGAAGCAGAGGTATGTTTTAATTCTATTCAAAGCATTTACATTAGTAATCTGAAACCATGACAGCTCCACAGTCTAAGATTTGTTTCCATTACCATCATCCTCTGCCTTTGTTATAATGAAGCTTCCTGTTGAGGATTTGTTGACATGTTGCATGTCTACCCTTCTACAAGAGGATAACTGCTTAGAAGAAAACTGGGTGATGCCTGGGTCAGTCTTTCATATGGTAAAATATGAAGGAGTGCAGATATTAAAATTTCCTAAAATGGGCTTGAGAGGAAGAACCTTAGTCTGCAAATGCCAAATTTGATTTGTAGATTATATCAGTACATTATTGTTTCTTTTCACTAGTATTGTATCACAAAGCAAGAACAACTACTGACAACATTATGTGTTTTCATTTAGTAAAATTATATTTGTGGCTGATCAACATGTAATAGCTACCTATTAAGATTTTTATTAGTATATTAGAATTAAAAAAAAATTCCTTAACAGCAACAAAAAAATTTATTTCTAGTATATATATTTTTAATTTATAAAGCACTATTTTGTCATTCTGTTGTTTCACATCTCTGTGAAGCCCCATGCAGCCCTCTGATGCACAAACCACAATGTGGCTTCTGAGTCCTGCTGCTTCACTTTTTGTTACACAATTTTCCTGTGCATACATGAGGTTGGCTGGCAAACCAAGTAAAAGTAAAAGTAAAATGAGAAGGGATTAGCTATTGTACCATATTTGTTTACTGTTTCCAGAGTAACCTTTTGTTTTTTTCAGGTACTAGATAAACTCAATGAGACTTTAACTTTTTTGGATGGTGAGAATCTTAAGGAGAAACTGGTGGAAGTTTATGAAAATCATACAGACAGAGCTTTGGAAGAACTGTCTGACTACCCAACAGGTATTTATTGGGGAAATGCAATGCTGAGTATTAATCCTGAAAATTACATAGGAGTTAGGTAAATTCAGTAACTCCAGGCTACAGCAAGTTTATCTCATGAGCTCTTTCTTTATATCACATAATATTATAATCACATGGAAATCTATTTTACAAAAAAAAAAATCTAAAGAACTTTGCCTCTTCTTTTTTCTTCCCCTTAGAGTCCATATATGATATGAAAAAAACCAGAAAACATTGGCAACCTGGAGCCCCTCAGACACTACTGAACTTTTTAGCTGGAGCTGACGTCACACCTGCATGTCCTACCATGGCTGGAAATGAACTCGGTGAGAAAGTTTTGGCTTTCAGTGAAAGCAGTGAGAACCTAAAATTCAGCCAGACTGAATTCATCCATACCTGAATGTTCACACGATCCAGCAGGCTTTTAATTGATGGACTTTGTCACATCAGAGGTTATTGCACATGTTAAGTCATAGAAAACAGTTGTCACTTTCCCCTCTAGCACTGCAATCGCATTGTGTTGCTCATACATATGAAGAGTGCTGCATTTTATGTATCTCTCTGTGGCTGAGGTGAAAAAGCCCATCTATTCAACTAATCAATGCCACTTTCTCAGGCCTTGAGCTGATGACACACAGGAATTAGGGCAGTGAGTGCCAATGCCGTCCTGGAATGTGGTGGAGTTGTTTCCCCTCTGCACACAGCGGTGATGCCACGCAGTCACAAGGGCCATCTCACCCAGCTGTGGCTGTGGTGATGTTGTGGTGATGCTCCACTTCAAATGAGACAAGTCCCTAGGGTTCTTGCAGTACTACTGCATATATTCCCAGGCAGACAAGTATCTCCAGTGACTGGTTTCTGCAAACAAGGAGCTCTTCCAGCATTCCAGCATGCTCCAAACACCCGAAATAGACAAAAAATAACCCGAAGAGTTTGCATGGATAGTGAAGACAAAGCAGAATATTATTAATACACCAGCTTTTGTTGATTCTGCCTTAGGTGAAAGACCACAGGGCACAAAAGAAACAGGAATTTTTTTTTAAGCTCTTTCAACCCCAAGAAGCCAACAAGTTTCAGAGCAAGGACTGCTTAATGAAGCTGCAACCTGTCTATTCCAGGTTTAATGGAAGTTACTTAAGCATTAAAACCGGTGTTAAACAGTTTTAGTGATGAGTAGTCCAGACTATTTTTTCCCTATCCATCAGATCAAGTACTTATACAAAAATCAGGAGTATTTCATAAAGGAAAAAAAAAAAAGATTCCAGAATTACACAAAAGGAATAAATCAGTGTTGAGACTAGAAAGTCTGAATCTGACAAAAGACAGTGCCGAGCTACAGTCATGTTTTAGTGACCTGAGAACCTTGCTATTCTTCAGCTGCCCATAATATTCTGCCTGAAGACATCCCAGAAAACAGGAAGCAGTGGAAACAGACACCACCAGAGACACTCCTGAGCGTCTTAGCAAAAGCAGAGCTGTCTGAGGATTCCTTTATCTGTTTTGAGGAAGACATAGGTAGGATTTTTTTTCCCTGTAAATTCTGCATGTTTTTCTTTAGTGTAATATTTCTTCTACCATTGGCCGAGGGTCTGTGATGAGAAACAACATTTTGAAGCAGTAGGCAACCTAGAAAAACAGGCACAGAACCTCTGCTCTGTCTTGAAGCAGTGTGAGGCCTCTTCAGGACCTTGCTGTTTTCAACAGCAGGGAAAAGGGCAAGCCCTGCTTACTGGCTATTACCTCCATGTGTAATTCTTTCATTTGCTTGGGTAGACAGAGGAAAGCCACTACTGCCAGCAGGCTGGCAGGTACCACAAACCTGGATGCAGCCCCTGCAACTGTTGAGGTTGAAGAACCCTGTAAAAAATATTTATTCAAATACATACATGGGGACTTAAATGACAGTGGTGGCTTTACAACGTGGTCCATGCTGATACAGCTGACACTGCAATTGATTCAAACTCACCCACACTGCAGCCCACTTTCCTGAAGTAACAGACTGTTTCAAAAATTACGTTTACTTTGCATCAACAGAAGTGTGGTATTTACATCGCTGTAATTTGAACAACAACAAAACACTTCAAGCATTTATTTATCTGCTGTTCCTTTACACATACTTTTACAGTTTTCTACTATACCACTGAAGGAAAGCTTCTCTTTCTTTACAGAAGGGAGATTAACTCTGTTGCCTCCGAAAGAGAACAAGGAAGATGATTCAGAAACATACTCTGCTGCTGCTGTTGATGAAGGTAGACTTGAGCCAAGATCAGATGATGAAGACACGTAAGTCAAGCACATCAGAAGGAAAATCCACACAACTGGACAGTTTTCATGAAATGACAGGTTGCATTGCCTACAGTTTTTCTGTGTTCTTAAAAATTCCTAAATAAAGAGAACTTACAGAGTCTGCTAATTTAACTTTTAATTCTGTAATTTGTCACAGCCAACGCTGTCATTAAAAATTACAGCAGAAATATTAACATGGCTTTGCAGCTCTTTTCTCTTGCCTTTTAAATACAGGTAAATAATCTCACAGAGATAGAAAAAACAGCTCACATTAGGTGTGTCGCTTGTATATTATTTATAAAGTGTTTAAACAAACTCTAAGAGTCCTTGAACCAAGAAAGGTTTGTAATAAAGTTACATTTATTTAATTAATATAATTCTCTTTTTTTACTGTGCAGGAATTTTGAAGATTCTGAAGATGAACTCAGACACGAGCTGGAGGAATCTCTGGAAAAATTGGCAACTTCTCCAGCAGAGAGAACCATAGAGTCTCACATCTTTTCAATAAATACAGGTCAAACAGATGAAGAAGAAATGAGTTTACCTCACAAACTTGGAAAATCTGATGATGATTTAGAAAATAATCATGGGTAATTTGGTGCTGATGCACATCATGAAAAAGATTTAAAAGTGATAGAAAGCTGTAATTCTTTTGTTTTAAAGGAAAAACAAATCAGGGTACTTTTCACATGTCTGAACACTGAAAAATCCTCATCCAGACTGAAATGCTGTTTCATCTGTTATTCTAAACTACCTGGACATACCTGACAAGTCTTGCTTGAGCAAATTTCTGATTGTGTACTCTGTTTAACCATTTTTGTATCATGTAAGAGAGTCTCCTAGTTTGTGTATTGTATTTTATTTTGCTAGATAAATCAACTCCTTAAGAATCTCTTCCAGCATTTCATAATTAATGTGTACTGCCAGTACAGCTCTGTAATCTACAGTTTCATTTACATAGTACTGACCATAGTAACATCAACTGCTCAGGAGTTTTATATGGTAGCAGTAAAATGGTTTATTAGTGCCATGAGAGCTGTGCATTCCCCAGTTCCTAATAAAACAGGTAAGTATGTAGGTTCTCCCAACCGTTATTTTTCCATAAAAAAAATTTAGTACAAGCCAAGTGAATCTTAAATAAAACTATAGTCTATAGTCTAATTTTAGCAGTTTTTTTGAAGAATCATTTATGTTGGAAAAGATCATTGAATCCATTTATCCACTGTTAACCTAACACTGCCAAGTCCACCACTAAACCATGTCCCTACGTGCCACGTCTTTTAAACACCTCCAGGGATGGTGAGTCCACCCCTTCCCAGGGCAGTCTGTTCCAATGCTTGACAACCTTTTCTATGTCAAAATTTTTCCTAATATCCAATATAAACCTCCCCTGGTGCAACTTGAGGCCATTTTCTCCTATCAGTTGTCACCTGGGAGAAGAGACTGACCCTCACCCGGTCAACACCCTCCTTTCAGGCAGTTGTAGAGAGTGATAAGGTTCCCCCTGAGCCTCCTTTTCTCCAGGCTAAACACCTCCAGCTCCTTCAGATGCTCCTCACAGGACTTGTGCTCCAGACCCTTCCCTAGTTCCGTTGCCCTTCTCTGGACATGCTCCAGCACCTCAACATCCTTCCGGAACTGAGGGGCCCAAAACTGACCACAGGATTTGAAGTGTGGCCTCACCGGTGCCAAGTACAGGAGGACTGTAGATTCTGGAAAAAAAAATTCTGGGTACAAAGGCTATAAACCAAAAGTGTTGACTTCAAAAAGTGTGACTGTGGGTAGAGAGTCATGTAACAGGTGAAGACTGAAAATATTCAATAAATAAAAGAGGTTTCTGATAAACAAAAGAACTTCCTGATGTAGTTCTGTTACCAAAGCACTATCATGGTTTGTAAATCCAGAGGGTTTTTAAGTGCACCATACTCTCATGTAGTTAACATAGAAGCATTTCTTTCCCAGTAAAAAAAAAGTCTCTGTGACACAAAGCAGACAGCCTGACAGAAAGAAAAACAACCTTTTTATTGAATGGGACCAAGGGATCACAGCTTAGATATATTTACACATGCTGCACAGTCAAATATAAAAAGTTCATTTTACTCATATTCATTTTCACTTATATACATTTATTTAAATAAGGGCTCCACAGATAACAGGAATGTGTCTTCAAAGTGCTGGTCAGAAAACCTGTGCACAGAGCGCCGAGCGTTTTCCCTGATCTCCAGTCTTTTCTCAGGAGACAAAGAGAAGATGAAAGCCATCGTCTCAGCGTAACTGTCCTCGTCTTCTGCCAGGAAGCCTGTGACACGTCCTTCATGGGGTACCACGATGTCCAGTTTGGGGCCTCCAGAATTGTGAGCCAGGATAACTGTGCCAGCTGCCATACACTCAACTACTCCTGTAAGAGATACCAAAAACGCTGATATGAGTGTGCACACCATGTGCTTTGACCTTCCATAAAACACTGGGAAGTTACACCAACAGCTAAATTCACTACAGACTGCCATTCCAAATCAGCTGGGAAAACACTGTGAAAACGGTCCTGTAAGAAACACAAATTTGAATTTTTTCAGTCCTAAGGACTGAAATTATAGTTTCTCTTAAACACGTAACATTGAAATTAGAGATTGGATTTAGCTGGTTTGTTTGTGGTTCCTGTAACATGCTTGATTTTAAACGTTTGGAAGATACCATGGAAAAAGTTGACTATGCACATTTCAATCGGGTAATATTCAGAAGTTGAGTATTTTGCAGATGAACAAATCTTTATAGCTTTTGACAACTCAGCAAGACACTAGTAAAAACTGTTATCTCGACATCTGTATTTTTGATGGAAGAAACTTTAATGAAATGGGAATCAGTAAGCTTTCCTCAGCCAAAAGCAGTGGGATAGGAATAACATAATGTACACAGCAACTTCAATTCTCCTCCACGGTTCCTGGACCCTGTTAGATGAAGGTGAAATCCTGCTCAAATTCAAAATCACAGTGCGATTGCACCACTTTTTAAAAAAAAACTTAACAAAACTGTTTTGTGGGAGAAAAAAAAAAAAGAGAAGACATAATTTCCAGTATTTTGCAGTTGCTTCTAAGAGACAATTCAGTGTCCATTTCTTTATACCAAGTTCGTACAGACCATAAACTACTACTCCTGATACTTAACCTGTATTCTAATAAAGTCTGAAGACATTAACTGCAGTTTAGTCACATTACAGCCAAGTATGGCATCCATCTGCTTGGCTACTAACTCACCCAATTGTCATAGATTTATAGCAGATGGGCAATCTGGCATTCTCTTTCAAGCTCAGGACTCATCCAATCCAACAAACTGAGCCCCATACCTTAATTCTGGGTCCCAGCTCCTCTCTAGCATTCTGCTCCATGCTACACCAGCTAATTTAAGGGCTTGATACATTTGCCTCAGCAGAGATGCCTAATGCAATGAGATGGCCAAAGGTACCTGGTGGCACCTGCATGGGGCTTATTTATACCAGACAGCATCTGTGGGAGACTCACACTCCTGAAACAGCAGCTGGAGCCCCATGACATATACTAGACATTTCAAATGGAATTTCAGGCAGGTGAAATACAACCAAAATCTCTAACGTGGATGTCTACATACGAACTGTCTCTAAGCTCCCCCCCCCCCGCAGTCAGGGAAGCCAACAGGGCACAATTTAAAGTGCTGGAAGAGAAGCACCTGCAGCCTCTTTAAACTCCAGAAGGCTGGCAAACCTAACTCAAGGACAATAGGGACCTTGCAGGGCAATAGGTGGAGGTCAGCAGGACATCCTGGGCAACACAGATGGGACTAGCTCTGTGTTTAGGTGACCAGAGGATGCACAACATTAACAGTCTATGACTACAGCACTCCAGCCTGCACTACAGTAGCACCTAGTGGTGCATCATCTGCACCACACCTGCACTGGTCCTGCAGGCTTTACGGCAGCTCCACTGCCTCCAACGGGAACAGGAGCTGGGCCCCTGCTTGGCAAGCAGACCTCTATGCTTAGACACCCAGGGACGAGCAGCTGAACGCTCAGGAAACGTACTGACCGATCCCGAAGTGCTCGTTCCACATGGTATGCAGGCCGATGGTGGCCTCGGCCAGGTGCCTCTTCAGCTCCTCAAAGGGAATGTTTATCCTGAACACCACATCGTCACTAACTCCCAGCTCTTCGCACAGACGTTTCAGGTTATGTACACGCTCCTCATCTTGCTGGTTGCGGCAGCCGCCAATTAAGACCAGCTTCAGTGATGGCTGCTGCCCCACTCTCTCCTTCAGCAACTTAGCAAAGGCTCTGATTTGCAAAGGATGATCTTTTTCAGGCCTGAACTGGCTGACGGAAACAATGGAATATTCACTGGTGCTCTCTTCCACTTCCAGGGGAATATCCAGGAAAGTCTGAACATCGCACGGTGGATACACAACACTGGTGCAAGCCCCAGCTCTCCAGAGGGAAAGGATGTGATTCAGTGTCCAAGAAGAATTCACCATAACCACATCACTGCAGGAACCAACCAACCCGTACATGAAAGCGAAGAAGTAGTAGTAGACAAGTTTAAACTTGCTGAAGAGAGGACTGCTAGTAATGAAGGCAGCATTGTTAAACCTGGTATCCTGATTCCTCACGACGGAGAGCATGTCGGTGCTGATAGTGGGATAATGGACGTAGCATCCAACGCGACAACCTCCCAGGTATTTGAAGAGGGGAATTGTGAAGGCATAACCCATTGAGTCAATATAAATATCAGGAACACACTTTAGAAGAGCTTCCCAGCCAAGGAACACTGACCCTAAACTTTGTCCCAGCAAAGTGAAGTGAGGATAAAGAGAAGCTTCCACAAGGAAGCGTTTTTCTAGAAATACAAACTTCACAGGATGAATTAACTTAATATTGAATCTTCTGAAAGCGCCTTCTACTATTTCTTCTCCAGTGGCATCTCTATCACCAGTGTAAACGACACATGTCACATTTCTGTACCTGTAAGAATAAAGAAAAAGAATTTTATATATTCGTCTCTTCTTATTTTTCAGCAAGAAACTAAAATATAATCCACTTCAAAGTACTCAAGAAGAATGTGAGAACAAATGTCTGGCCAAGAAATTATTTTAACTAAATTATACTTTTCCTTATACTTTAGGTTTTTTCTGATCTGCAGAAAAACATATGGCTGAGAAACTGGGGAATATTTTAATTTGAGTAAAACATAAAAGGAGCTCAGTATCATTCTACAGACTTCAGAACACCTTGCCCTACATTAGGGGATATCTGTCTAGTGCATAGCATGATAAAAATGAAAATGATGGCAAATCAACGGATGTGCCCATGTTAAATCCACTTTAGGTATTAACTCGTTTTGCCTCCTGCACCAAGAGGCAAGTATAAAGATGATCAGTTATCTACTGAGGAGTTATGACTATATGAAGTTCCATACCAGTAGTGGAAAACAGAGGAGGAAGGAGGGTTTCTCTCAAGGAAGGAAAGGAAAAAAGTAAGAGGTGCCACGGCAGGAAATATCAAAATCTAAAGGGATGAAGTAGAATGCAACCACATGAAACTCCGATGTAAAATAAAATAGAAGACCAGAAGATTAATGACACCTACTTAAATATGTAAAATGCCAACATATGCATAAAGAATAGCATCAGAAGCTAAGCATGAAAGGTGGTGTTTGATAAACACATATGCTTACTTTTTCTGGAGCGTTCTTATGGCACACCACAGGACTCTCTCCCCTCCACCTCCTGCATTACAATATGGGTGAAAAAAGGCCACCAGCAGCGGCCGCTTCCCATCTCTTCCTGCTGAGCTCAACTGTTTCTTCCTTTGTAACCAGAGCCGTACTCCCCAGAGCAGCACCACCAAGCAGACGCACAAAATTCCACTTAGAAATAATGCAGGGAGTAACAATGAGCACAGCAATCTGAAACAAGCCGGAAATTTTAAAATATGTAATTGCTTTAAAGAAATACTATGTATGACATTGAGCGAGAAGCGTTTCAAGGTAGAGCTACAGGGAGATCAGCAATTTCTTGAGTTCTTCTAATCTCCGAAATCATCAGCGTGTATGACTTTGACAATTACAGAAATGAAATCACTACTCTGCGTTATCCAAAGATCTCTTCTTGCCCTGCTGTTACCTTGCAATCATTTATTACTGTTTATTCATGCCCTATATGTGTTATCTATCTCCATGGTCTCTACAGACTTTGTAAAAGTTGCATCCCCTTAGCAACGTGGCGATACACAACCAGCAGAGTGACATCTAAATAGATTTTAAAGAGGTTTTTTCAGTCCAGTCTCCTGTTTGGCTCACTCTACTGTGGACTGCTTTGGGGCCGGGTTACTGGGGCCAGGCATTTCCCGTTCCAGCCTCCAGCTCCCACTCCCCGGAGGCATGAAGAGCTATGCCAGCTGTCCAGAGCAGCTCTGTGCAGTCTCCCTATGCAGACAGACCCGTTTCCTCTGGTCTCTCAGTCAATGACAGGCGTATTCCCCCCGCTCTCCACCGCCTCCCTGACAGCTCTCCTAACCCTGTGGCGGGAGGTTTCCTGGCCCAGGAGCCTCACAGGGACAGCGCCTGGTTCCTCCCGCACTGCCGCTACGCCTCGGGATAAACAGCGTTTACTCGGCCGCTCGTGTTTACCAAAGGAGCGACCCACGCGCCACGACTGACACATAAGGAAGCACTTTCATTCTGGGCCGGCAGCGGCAGAAAAGCACACTGACCCACCCGAGCCCGGCGGCACAGCGCGGAGCCGGGCAGGGGCCACCCCGGCGGGCCGGAGGAGCGCGGCCGGGCAGGGG
>VZTA01024010.1:163411-219894 GCA_013398855.1 Mohoua ochrocephala | reverse complement strand
GCAGGCAGCGCCCCGAAGGGACGGGAGCGGCGCCGCCGCTGCCTCCGCCTCCTCCTGCCGCTCCTGTCCCGCCTCCTTCTCCGCCTCCTTCTCCGCCTCCTTCCTTCTCCGCCTCCTCCTGGCCCTACCCAGCAAACACGGAACCCGTTCTCCCGTGAAAGGAGGGAGTGCGATAGGTTGTGGAGGGGACTGTGTTGCTGCTGCTGTTGCGAAGCGTTTTTCTCGGAGATGCCGGAAGAGCGTGGACAACAGCACAGCTTAGTCAGACATAACACGTGCTGCTCCTTGAATTGCATCGCATCGCGTCCTCCTCAAGTGACGTCCTCCGGTTCCGCGGGCAGGGTGGAAGGGAGGGCACTGCGAGGAGGCGGAGGCCTCCCGGGAACACGGGGTTTATTCTGCATCCCGCACTTCCCCAAGTTTTGCCTGTGTGAATGCTGGCCCTTCTCTCTGGCCAGGAGAGGAAGGGGCTCGATGTCCTGGCTTGCAGCCCTGCCGTAATCTCCTGCTTGTCAGTGAATTCCTCATTATCGAGAGGGAGCTGCCTGCGACTGTGTGCAGGTTAATGTTGTGAGGCCGAGGGCAGGGTGTCCAACACAGCCTGCGCCTGGCACCGTCTCCAAAAGGACCCCAGGAACACGATCATGGGGACAGTTTCCACTGGAAGTTATCTCTAGCTAATATACTTTTCCCCCTGTTTTGTCTTGGCTGGAGAGTATATGCACGGACCAGAGGGTCAGGGTAGCAGTAAGACTGAATGGTGCTGTTTTTTCAAAATACTACTAATGATGTGTCAAGGCTTCGTGTACCTAAAATGTCCTGCTTGGAACAACTTAAGGAACTCATCCTGCTCTCTGGGGTCCTGGGAAGCGTTTAGTGGAACTACCAGACTCTCTAGATCAGGAGAGGCTTTGACAGAACAATCCAAAACATTTCTGATCTCCTGTCACATTGCTACATGCTTCTTTTCCCCCCACCACATTCTCCATTTTGAAAAAAATAAAATGCTTTATATGGGAAGTTTGATCCAGATAACTCATTCTTCAATCTCTTCCAGAATTGAGGCTGTCCAAAATTTGAGGGAGTTTCGAACCTTGTTTCTTTAAATGAGACCTTTCCAGAACCTGTGATCCTTCAGCCTCTTTGAGGTCAGCATGATCTAACTCATGTTCTAGCCACCCGTGCATTTTGTGATCTTGTAGGTGTTAGGGATGTTTATGAAGGTCATCCTGTGTCTTCTGCATCAGAAGAATGCAGGTTGGAAAATGATTAATCTTTAGTTTATGTGGCCATTGCGATAGCCAGAAGCAGAGAGACAAAGTCTCTGCTGTAGTGGGAGTGAGAAAAGTCCAGTTTAAATGATGGTTATTTGGTTCTGACCCGCCTGGACTGAGTTTCCCACTTAGGAGGACTCACCCTGTGAGAGTGAAACAGGAAATGTGGAAGCTCAGAAATTTATTGGTTATTTTACTGGTGTTTTTATTTATATATTTTGACTGTCCTAAGTACCACTGACTTGGGGTTTTACCAGAACATCTCTATGTAAGCAGGTAAATTGGAAGAGGTCTGTGGGAGGTCCAGCAAACATGGCCTAACATTTCAATTCTGAACCAACAGCTCTCATAAGGAGGGTGCAACAGGCATTGGTTTCTCTCCCTTAATCTTTTTCCTCTTCCCTGACAGAGCAGTTGCCTTAAAAGCATGTGGAATGTTTACACAATAGACCTCTGCTGGATTTACATCTCTCAACTCAAAACACCTTTCTTTCTTCAACATTTGAAGATTATTGCCTGAGTTCAGAGAAGAGGCAAGTTATTCTAGGGAACAGGAAGTCCAGCCTATTTTAGATGATGAAATTTATGTTTCTCCCCACTGACTTGAAAAGGAGTCCATGGTCACTCCCTTGGAAAGTATGAATCTTAGACCAAGTCTTCAAGAAGCTGAAGGATCACAGGTCACAGCTTAATTAAGATGAGACTTAAGTAATAATGGTGAAGAGTTCCTGGAAGCGAGAAGAATAATTAAGGAGGGAAACACCTACATACCTAGCTTTTGAGTTTCATTTGCTCGTTTAGGGAAAAATCTGCGTGATGGTGGGAGTGTCAGATAGTTTTCCCAGCTCTAATAATTTATAGTTCACGGAATCACAGAATGTCTGAACTGGGGAGGAGTTGGTTGGATGGATGCAGCCAGGGAGTTGTGGTCAATGGCTCAATGTCTAGGTGCTGCACCTGGCCTGGGGCAATCCCACACATGAGTACGGAGTGGAAGAACTCATTGAGAGAAGCCCTGCAGAGAAGGGCTCATGGAGTTCTCATGGACAAAAAGCTGGACAGGAACTGGCAATGTGCAATTGCCGTCCAGAAGGCCAACAGCATCCTGGGCAGCATCAAAAACAGTGTGGCCAACAGGGCGAGGGAGGGAATTCTGCCACTCTACTCCACTCTGGTGGGACCCCACCTTGAGTTCTGCATCCAGCTCTGGGGGCGTCAACACAAAAAAGGCATGGACCTGTTGGAGCAAGTCCAGTGAAGGGCCATGAAGATGGTCAGAGGGCTGGAACATCTCTGCTATGAAGGCAGGCTAAGAGTGTTGGGGCTGAAGAAGAGAAGGCTCCAGGGAGACCTCATTGCAGCCTTCCAGCACTTAAAGAGGGCTTACAAAAAAGAGGGAGGATGACTTTTTTTACATGGACAGGTGGTGATAGGACAAGGGGCAACAGTTTAAAATTAAATGAGGAGAGATTCAGATTACATGTTAGGAAGGAATTCTTTACTGTGAGGGTGGTGAGGTACTGCAACAGGCTACCCAGAGAAGTTCTGGATTCCCCATCCCTGGAAGTGTTCGAGGCCAGGTTGGATGGGGCCCTGAGCAACCTGATCTAGTGGGTAGCATCCTTGACCACAGTAGAGGGGTTGGAACTAAATGATCTTTAATGTCCCTTCCAACCCAAACCTTTCTATGATTCTGTGACCTCCGGAGGTCATCTTCTCCAGCCCCCCTGCCCGAAGTGAGTACCTAGAGCAGGTTGTCCAGGACTGAGTCCAGATGACTTTTGAATACCTCCAAGGATGGACACTGCAAAACCTCCCTGTGTAACCTGTGCCGGTGCTTGGTCACCCTCACAGTGAAGAAGTGTTTCCTGATGTTCAGAGGGAACTTTCCATGTTTCAGTTTGTGCCCATTGCCTCTGGTCCTGCCACTGGACCCCAGTGAAAAGAGCCTAGCTCCTCTTTGCACCCTCCCTTCACACACTGATGAGATCCCTCTGAGCCTTGTCAAGGCTTGAACAGTCCCAGTCCCCTCAGCTTTTCCTCGTAGAAGAATTGCCCCATGCTCTTAATCATCTTACTTGTTTTATTTTTTTTTTTTCTTAGTCTCTCTAGTGGTAATTAAAAACAGATGTATTAATACTTCCAAAGTTCTTCTGTTAGCTTTTCATTAATCACAGAGTATTCAGCTGCTGATGTGAGCAGTATGAAAACTGTGCTGCTGACAGACTTGCAGACTGCAAGGCTTGCCTTTAATGTGCGAATGTCCAACGCAGGCTAATTGAGTCATCGACATTTCACAGCTTACCCACCTTCATGCATATGTAGCAGACGATATTGCATGCATGCATTTCGGGTACTGACAAGAACTTTAGCGGGAGCAGTGATGAGCTCTCTGTGGTGGTCTCACTCCAGCAGTGAGAATGCTATTCAAAACCTTGTCTGTAGAAATTCCACAAGGCTGACATGCCAGTGAAAGTGAACTAGGCTTGTTATGAAGTCAGTTTTGTTTTCACCTTCCCAGAGATGTACCAAGTTTTTAATCTTTTGTTGCCTCTGTAAGCACTTTCTGTCTTGTTTTAATTGCTTTCCTTATTAAGCTCCTTACTCTAAAGAAAGCCCATGCAAACGGGCTTTCTATAGTGAACAGTATGTAGAATAAATAGCAGAATCCGCTCACTATGTGTTCTCCCTAAGCCTGCAAGGCATTTGAGACAGTTTTAAAGTATATTTTTGTAACTCTCATTCTTGCTGAGTACCCCACCTATGAATAACTTAGTAAGATAAAACCGCTGGCAAGTAATTATAGAAAGAAACTGGCTTAATATTGTGTAAGGATATTCATATGACAGTCATGTGGTTTGTTATACTTTCTTGTACAGTTAGTTAGTTTCTTTCAGAAATATTCACGGTGTAGCACCAAGTCTCTTGTTCAGGGCTGCTGTCTGAGCTACCAAAATGCCTGGGACTGTTTTTAGTAACTGGATTCTCAGATCGTTCAAATACACAGTAAGTTTTTTCACTTTTGTATGTGTCTTGTGATAGGCCGTTGAACATTACAGTACATTTACTCTTCATTGCATAGTAACAGGAGGCAGAAATAAAGTTGCACCAGTTCTGTGCTAAATATTTGTGAAGCAAAACCCAAGCATTGGTAATAAATGGTGGCATTGATAGGAAAAAGACTATGGGGTTGTTTTTACTGATATCTTGTAATATTGACGTTGCTAAATATAAGCAATTCTAGTAATTTCTCTTTCACTGTCATCCTTAACTCTGAGTTACATGTTCTAGGGCATAGGTGGTCACACCATGTATCTGTGAGCAAAAGCTGCCCTGGTTTTTTTGGCAGAAGCAATGAAGAATTAAGCAGCTTGGATCTACAAGTAATTTTTTCAGGAGAGCCTATAAAGCATGTTTATTTATATCACCAGGCAATTTATGCAGGTTGAACCCATATCTTTTGATTAACAGAAGATTATTTTCGCACAAATTGTCCCAGGTGGTCAGTGACCATGAAGGAAAACAAATCAGTTCCTGTAGATTGTGACAGTATTTTAAACTCCCATGGACTCTAAACATCTGCCATTTTTTAGGGTGGCTGAAGGAAACGTTTTCAAGCAACTTCGAGCACCAGCAGAAATGAGATGGCAAATGATGTACTCCTAATAATAATATAACTGAGCTTGCAAAATAACATGGACTCCTCTTAAGTCCCAGCTTTTTCAGGTGGAAGTCTGGGATTCTTGAGGAGCTAGGGACCATTTCTGAGGGTCCGTGATAGCAGACCCAAACCGTTTTTGGTTTTCATTCTCCTTTATGCAGATAGTGATAGATCTGTGGCCATCTGCACCTAATTAGGCCATGAAGGGGATCATGAAGGACCGCCTCTTTCAGGGTCATACCTTAACACCTGCTTAAATCAACTATGAAACTCCTCAGAGAGCTATTAAAACTTCACTGTGAATTTTTTTACTGAGTGAGGTGCTTCCATTTTCAAACTTTAAAGGGCTCACAAAACTTGTTCACTGCACTGACTTGTTCAACGCGCATTTTGCCACATGCGTTCGTGCACGCCTCTCTGCCTGTTTCAGGAAGCACAGAAGAGTGCTATTCAGATGAAAATCCAAGTTGTTTCACATGGAGCCAGGACAAAGCAGGATTTGCATTCTGTGCTCATGTCTGGCTCCTTGGCACTGATTAGGAAAGAGAAAGGAGCCAGAAACTGCCTGCAGAGCAGGACAGAAGGGAGTTGGAGGAGAGTGTTTGGCTAGTCCAGGCATGAGAGGTGCGGGTACTGTGCCTCATCACCTCCTCTGACTTATTTCTATTCCAAGGATGAAGAAAGCTTGAAAGGTTGGTGATTTTCCCATGAAGTAGATTCAATCAAAGATTCTCTTTCAGGGGGTGAACCAGGGCTCTTTAAAAGTAGTTCCCTGCTGCACTATCTTTTCTTTCAATAAGCAGAGGTACCAGGAGGGAATGATAAATGAATCGAGCCTGAATTTCCATGGCTAACATCTATGCTTTCCAGGATTTGAGGGCAGTTAATAAATCTCAGAAGGTTGCTCAGCAACCCTCAGGGTTGGTACCTTCTTTTATGCTGAGCTGCAGAATGCATTGGTTTTGACTAAATGTGTCCTCGGAAGAAACGTTCTTTGCCTAGAGAACAGACTGACATGACCTCTGGAAATGAGAGTATTGCTGAGAGCTGAATAAACTCAATTTCAGAGTTAGAAAGCTTTTTTGTGTTTTCCTTTTCTCACAACTTCAGGCTCCCAGGAACTCTTTCTTTAGGAGTCAGATGTCTCCAGTTTGCTCTGTGTCCTCATGCAATAAATGAATGCTGTTTTTACAGTGAGTTTGAGTCGTGATGAGCCAGTGTGTATGTCACAGGAAACAGCCTGAGACAACATGTCTCCATTTGAAACCAGGATTTTAACTGTATTTCAATCCAGGTGTTAAATATTTCAGGTAAAAATACTTGTGAACAGAAAGAGGTTTACTCTGTATTGCCATTTCCCTTAGATGTTTTTCAAAGCAACTGTTTGCATGGAAGAGATTGCAAAGAATTAGTAGCAGTTTTCTGTGTTGATACTTTCATCCCTGACTGTTGCTTTAGTTCTGACATTTGTACCTGAATTCTTACCAAATTAGTGTAGGCTGCCAGTGTTACGTTATTCAGTGGGGAATTATTATCAGGTATTCCAGCAGAAAAAACTCAAACAAACATAAAATCAAAAAAAGCAATGACAGCAAATATATTTTCATTTTTATTTTTCATTTCTCTTCTTAGTTTCTGTAAGGCTCTTCAGTGAATCAGTCTGGCTCTATAGAGGCAAGTTCTACTTACTTTCATGGTCACCTGAAGTATGCTTTTTCTACTGATAGAAAGTGGCAGCTCCGTGCCTTTGGCTCTTGCCTGAGAGTTAACTGTAAGTTTATGTGAGATATTAAACCTGGACAAGGCATTGTTACATAGTTCTCAGCCCTGGATAGCAAACAATTGACAGGACTTTTGTAGAAATGCAAGTTAGCTGAACAGCAGTTCACATGTGTCACAGTTTCGATCTCTGACAACCGGAAACAGAAAAGCTTCTAGTCCATGTTCTCATCAGAGGTTCCCCCTGCTGTGGCAGAGCGGGTCAGCCAGAGAGCTGGCAAATCTTCTTCCCTCTCTAAACTGGGAAGAAAAATGCACCTAAGGGCAGCACTGTATTTGGGGAGGCCCCGGCTGCTGCCCCTCGTGTCCCTTTGTCCCCACCGTGAGTGCGGCGATGCTGAGGTCGGAGGCGTGGGAGCAGTGCTCTGCCTTGTTCGCTCCTGGAAGGACAGTGGCCTTGTCTTGGCAGCACGTGGCACAGTCCAAAAGGGCAAGAGGTGGAAGGCAGGTGAGAAGGGCCCTCATCCCCACCTGGCGGGGCTGTGCCTGAGCCCTGTGGCACAGGGTCACCTGAGAGATTGTGCTCTCAGCAAGAGTGAGGCCACAGAGAGGGCTCTAACACCATCTGGCCTTTTCTACCCAGTAACTGCGACCAGTCCACAGGGAGAGGAGGGAAAAAAGAAGTAAAAGAACCAAACAAAAAGTGGAAACCCTTCTTCCCAGACAGAGTTTTGCCTGGATCACTGAGAAAGCAGATAGGACTTTGCTCAAGGCACTATGTTGGAGGAGCCCAGCTGTGGTGAGGAGTGCAGCTTTTGAGCTTACTTAGGGATTTGGGAGTTCCTGGAAACTTCTCTCTTTGTGTATGTAGGTGGTTCCTGCCAGTCTGACGTGGACAGACATAACTGTTAAGAGAAACTGAATTCGGTCTTGCCTTTAAATATCTAACCTGCCCTAACAAAGGCAGTATGTTTGTATTTTAGATATGGCATCTGTAATGCAAACACAAGATACTGTTTTGTCTTTTTTTTCTTGAGTTCAGAGGCTGAGCAGTTGACTGGCCATAGAACCTGAAATACAAGCTTAAATCAGAGTTATCCGTTTCTGTCTTGGTTTTTTTTTGTTGTTGCTGTTGGTTTTTTTTTTTCTTTTTCTTTCTTTTTTCATTTTCTTTTTTTAGTTTTTAGTTTTTCTTTTTCTAGTATACTTTACAAGTATGATGTGCTTTATGCTATTTACGTAGTCTCAGGTGCCTCACCAAAGTGAAATCTTTATTTCTGGCTGTCAAACATGAGAACAAGAGTGTTTTGAAACAAGTACTGGCAAGGAGCTAATAGTAAGCATAAATGGTGTGGACTCTACTGTTGGGGACAGTTTGGGGGGTATCTACTATATACGGAGGTCGCTTAAGACATAGGCTTACATCTGTATAGGGGAAAACTTAATTGCAGGTTTGGCAGGGCATCTTAGGGTCTGCTGTTAGTCTGCCTGCTACAGGATGGATGGCTACTCACTTTGGGAAAAAAAAAATAATTAAAAAAATCAGTCCTCTCATTTACTTAAATCACAATTCAGAGACTTATCACTTTATATAATCAAAGCAATTGTAAGAGATATTTTTTAAATGCTACAAGAAATACTGAGAAAGTTACAAAATAAAAGTGGAAGTAACACTAATTATTTCTTATTTCTAAGTGTGGATAGCAAACGTTAGTTCACAAGTAATAGCTCTTTGTTTTCTCAAATTAGCCTTTTAAAATAGTTACTTTTGTAATATTACTTATTCTCAAGTTGTATTTTAAATATTGCTGTTAAAATGGGTAAAATGCAGGTCCCTTTTCTCCACATGGAATTCTAAAAAGCTTTTGCACAAACTTCACAAGACAAAACCAGCTCTGAGTGAGAGCAAATCATGGACAAGATCAGAAAATTAAGTTGGAAACACAGAAGTAAAATACTGGTTTTGTGGTGGCACTGCCTGTCGAGTTCTGCAGCCTTCTTAAACTGCTTGGTGCATAAGCATTAGTGGAAATCTTGACTCAAATTAATTCATGCAGATTGCAATTGTTCTTTGCACTTAAACCTTGACCCAAAAGGTGTGCCTTTTTGTGTGATAATAAGATCAGCCTGGTAGTTTCCAGGCTCTCGAAAACAAATTTCTGCAGTATAAACAGATAACAGAAATTATCATAATGAAACCAACTCTACTAAAAGCAGACAAAGTACCAAGTCCACGCCATTTGCGATCATACCAAAAGCTGTGAAATGAGAAGAATCAGTACACGTTTTGGGGCCCTGTTGCAAACAAGGTACTTCGTTGAGTTTTGCTGGTTTCGAGCAAACAAACCTTTTTTAAATATTTGGAGAAGATTGAGTCTGCTTCCTGAGAAACTGAAGCCAAAGTCTGAGCTGATTTGATTTGAAATGAGGTCATCAACTCTTATGCAATTTTAATCATAGCAGGTAGGAATTTCTTTCCTCGTATTTCAAATTTCTGTAGTTTCCTTTTTTCCTTATAATGTAAGAAATAATGATCATGCTTCTTCATCTGTTAAAAGAATTATCTGTACCATTAATGCCATAGAAACACTTGTGTATCTGGTTGCTGCCAGTTTTCTTATGACTGTGGCCAAAGACTTCTTTCTGATTTTGTGGCTCAAAACTATGTGCAGATGTAGGTAAAGAGAGAGTTTTGTTGCTTCTTCAATACAAATGAAGTATGGCCTTTTTTTTTTTTTTCTAATGTTCAGTAACAAGTATGTCAGTTAGGAGAATAAAGGGCGTAGTTAAGTACCATGAATGTGACCGAGCTTCCACTGAACTTTCGGCTGCAATTGATCGATTCATGGGGGAAACGTGAGGCTTGAGTTGCTTAGTAGGAGTGAAAAATGACTATGGGGCAAGCGCAGGGATTTGTTTGAAGAAAAAGTGGACACCTTTACTAACTACTTCTCTTTTGGCTTAAAGAGGGCCCTGACAGAGGAGAAATAGTTGTTTCACACAGGGGCCGGGTGTTTTACTCGTTCCCTCCCAAGCAATGTGTAAACAGTTTGTTGACACCTGTGAGTTGCTAGCACTGTTGTTTGTGATATTACTATGAGTTTTGCTATACTATACTTCCCCCCTCCCAGCTTTTTTTTTTTTTTAAACTCAATGCTCCATTTCTTGCAGTTGCATTATATATGTTAAAGCCAAATACAATCTAACTCTGCTAAGATATTGGTGGGGCGGGGCAGGGGGAGGAATTCAAACATTTTAGCTGACTGCATCCTGAAGACAAATTAGGAATAACTCAAAATATGGTCAAATATGAAATGACTTGTGGTTTAGCCTCATATCGTT
The DNA here is from genome assembly GCA_013398855.1 of Mohoua ochrocephala. NCBI lineage: Eukaryota > Metazoa > Chordata > Aves > Passeriformes > Acanthizidae > Mohoua > Mohoua ochrocephala. Next base: position 209,898 of record VZTA01024010.1, on the reverse strand, counting down.
GTTTGTACACCTCATTGTATTTTGGTGATGATTGTATGATTGTGTTTTGTGATTATTGTATGATTGTATTTTGGTGGTTTAAAATGACGTCTGAAGAGGAGAGTAGGAAAACGATTAACATTCAAAGGCAGACTGGATTTCTAGAGTGATGTATTAATACCAATACATCTGTCTTTGCACTGACATGAAGTGCACATATCTGAGCTGATTCCTCTTGTCTGTCTGAGGGATTGCTGCCTTAAAAGTAAGGCTAACTTTTCTGTTGTGTTAAGAGGAAGGAGGTTTGGCACAAAATACCCCCCCTTTTGTTCCAGCTGGATCTCAGGTGTCACAGGGGCTTGGGACAGCTGAGTGATATCCAATTCAGCTGTAAGCATCAGAAACGCAGAGCCACTGTGGCACTGCAAGTCCAGGCATGCTCGATGAGAAGCGCCACGGTCACAGATGCACAAACAGTGCAATTCACCGTGAGTTGGGTTGTGCCCAATGAACTTTCGCAGCCAGATCCGAAGTCTGGTGGCATTCAGTAGCTCCCATGGCCAAGTACAAGGTAATGTCATTTATTGAGCAACAGAAGTGCAGATAGTTGCTGGATTGCTGGTGATAAATGCACCATCTGAGAAGCATGAGTGAATGCACAAAATATGAATAATACAGCTGGTGACAAAGGCATTAAATTGCCAGATGGCTCTATAGGGCCAAAGTACGATCACAAATACAAGCTTGGTTTCTAAATTTCTCAAAGAAGCACTCAGTATAGCTGAGTGTTCAAGTTCTACTTCATAGGCATTCACAAAGTTGGAGTCTCCTTTAGCCTCCTGCCTCACTTAAGCTACATCTGTATTGTTTTCTTTGAGGGAGGGGAAGAAGGGAAAAGTTAAAGTTGATGTCATTTCATGTTTAAGTGTAGTTTGAGAGACTTTAGTCATACATGTAAAGCATGTACAGGTTTTAGTCTGTTAGCATGCGCAGAGGCATGAAAAGTAATATGAATTTTTGAGTTAGTGAAGCAAAGTTCAGCTTTTGCTCACCATTTGGGTCACTCCTGTGGCTTAGTTCCCGTTAGCTGCACTGTTTTAAACAGGGCATGACCAAACATCTCCATGCTGCTCCACCCTTTGTTTCTTGTCTCTCAGAGTGATACACTAAGCTCCTTCAGTGTTTCTGCTCCTAAGGTGTGGAGACGCTTTGTTTCTGGTGAACTGTAGCCAACGCATGTGTTCCCTCTTGCTGAACTTTGTTTTTCTTTTTTTCTCCCCACACAGATTAAAGAAATATGACCCCCTAACCTCCAGGTCCCCATTTCTTTCCTTCAACCCAAGCATCTCATCTTTCAAGGCATTGTTAAGACTATTTAAGATGCTTTCTTTGGGCACAGAACTGGAGGGATTACATGCAGGCCAGAATATCCTATAAAGCCAAGGATGAATGCACCTGGGAAACAAAATTCATATGAGAACACGTTGTTCTTGTGTGTTTATCATGTAGTCTGATAATAGCAGGTAATATAAAGGGGAAAACTCATATTTTATCAGCTTTGAGCCATTCAATCAAAGGGATTTAATTTTCTTGGAATGTCCTTTGTTTTCTGTCGTGAAAATGCAAACACCGTTGCTGGACAGTAGCAGAAAGCTGTGAAGGCAGGAGGCATGTCTTCTATTTGCCATCTGAATTTCATGCTACCAAGCCAGAGTGATTCCTCCTGGTGAACATCCTAAGCTGTGCAAAATCCTGCCTTAAACCAGAGTGGTACTGTTATCAGATGAGAAGGGCAACATTGCCTTTCCTATTTCAGCCTTAAGTAAAATGCTCACCCTCAGTTTGCAGCTGACACAATTAGCTTAGACTCTAAAGGGGCAATTAATTGAGATAGAATGGAGAAAACTATTTGGAAACCAGTAGCAGTCTGTTGGAGTGCTGCAGCAGCAGCAGCAAATCGCAGAGGTTAATTCCAAGCATCTGCCTTACTTCCCTGGCAGACATTGCCAGCCGTGAGGTGCCAGTATTGGATCCCTTCCTGAAGTGTCTCCTGAATCATAAGAGAGTTGTGCAGTGATTGAGGTGGGGCAGGACCTCTGAGCTTTCAGTCTCATGTATTAATGTAAATAGGAATTACTTAGCTTTAAAAGATGCTTAGTGATATCTTCCTCTTCTCCAAGACCTGCTTGAGACTCTATCATCTGCACAGATTTCATTTGCCATTGCTCTGCTCCAGCCCACAGCTACACTAGGTACTTAAAGTGGTTAAAATATATCTTATGTCCCTTTCGTTTGAGGAACTAGAGCAAACGTTTTTTCCCCAGCCAAATCATTCTTTTTAATGTGGATAAATATCTTGGAAGCTGAATGTGCTCAAAGCACAACTTCACGTGTTTCTTCTCTATCTCCGAACCAGTAGTCAGGACTCTGCTGGAGGCAAAGGGCTGTAAGGCACTAAGCAAGAATTGCTCTCCATTGCTGTTAGAAACAAACAGATTTTTACCTTAGGGTTGCTCAGAAGCTGTGGGGGAAAAAAAGGAGGGGAATGGGAGAGAAGATACTTACTCAATGTCTTGTTATTCTATCAGCCTAAGCTGAGCTTTGCTGGTGAACCTGAAATGAAGAAAAAAAAAACAAACCCTAAGTTGTTTGTAGAGCCTGTTTCATCACAGAATACTTTCATGAATATTAGTTACTTGCAAAAACATGCCAGGTAGGGTTTGGGATATTTTTAATAGTAAAGATACTGTCAGAGATGACTGGATCAAAAATATGCTTTATTGATGGCCAGAAACTGGAATTCCAGTTCGCTAAGAAAATCTAGAATTTGAAATTGCCATTATTTGGAATTTCTGAGTGTCTTTGATTTGGGATGAGAGGCCTGTTTTGTTTTAGAAGGACGAATATTAGTTTTTAACTTTATATATGTATTTAGTATGTAGATGTAGCTTTGGTATTTAAACACGTGCTGAAATTTTTCATGTAAGTCAGATCATATGATTTGCAATTGCTCATTCCAAAACCAGTTAAAATCAGTAATTCCTGAAATTATTTCACCTTTAACACAATTTTCTTTTTCAGTAAAGTTTTCAAACTGAAGTCAGATGTGGTTCTAATTGCTTTCACTGATAAATGCAGAACAAACACAGATACATTACTCTTTGTAGTAATTCTCTTTAGAAGAACCATTTCTCAAAATGTTTTCAAAATAACCCTTTTTAAAAGTTTAATATTATCACTGATTTTTTATATTAAGGCAATGGTACAAAGCAGTGGTGCAGCAGTTTTTGGAGTTTTGCTTCTCTGGCAGAAGACCTTCTTTTTCCAAGAACTGAGAATCCATAGTTGTGGGGAAGTTATGACAGGGAGACAAGCTAGGATGCTAATGTCCTGCATGGTGGCTTTATGGACCACTCTCTATGGGACAGGGGTGTGTGGAGTGTACCTCTGCCTTTGGAAGGAAGAAGAATCAGAATTTGTCCTGTCGTTGGTTTTTAGTAAAGCTAGCTGATGGTACAGAGGCACATTTTAGAAAGTATAAATATTATACTAATTCTTTTGTCAGGTGGAGTGTCTGTCACTGATCCCTCAGGTTTTCGTGACGTGACGGAGATATGCTGAGATTTTGACCCTGTGTGCTAACCTCTGCATAGGAGTAACTTTGTTACTTTTTCCAACAAGTCCAAGAGATTCTGATTAAATTTAAACCAATTATTTTAAGGCTTGCATGTGCAGTGATGTCACTGCACAGCCAGGGAGGCTGGAAATGGCTAATACATCTATTATATTTTATAAATTTTATAAATGCATGGCCCTGTTCAACGGTGCCTCCAGAAGTGGAATGCACTACTGTGGACTTGGGAACAGGAGATCCCACTCACTGTGTTAGCACAGTGCTGTGAATTTGCTGTGGGCAGTCCCAGAGAAATATATTCAGGCTTGGCTCAAGGCAGGCAAGTGGTGGTACCTGTTGCGTGTATGGCTGTCTAAATTAGATGTTCGTGTTGTTGCCCAGAGAATTTTAAGGAGAATATATTTTACTTCCTTCCTTTCTGGCACTAATTGCTCCTTTAATTTTGTTTGGTTCATTGGTTTTTAGTAAAGCTTGCTGATGGTAAAGAGGCACATTTTATAAAGTATAAATATTGTACTCACTCTTTTGTTTTCCCTCTTGAAACAAAGAATGAATGTTCTTGTGCCCTGAATGAGTGACAGACCTTTGGTCTAGGAGCCTTATCTAACTGGGTAATTGTGGACATGTTTTCAGTGTTCATTTTATCCAAGAAATCCCTGGTAATTTTGTAGAAGAGGGAAATGGAGCAGCGTTTTCCCTGAGTAGGAGCCGTGATTGTGCACATGGCCACAAGGAGCTAATGCCCGTCTGTGTGGGCTGGTTACGCGCTGGCTGCTGCACACAGGTCATGTTTGAGTAGCTTGTGAAAGGCAGCCTTGGCTGAGCCTGCTGCAACGCCGTGTGCAGAGATCAGCAGCGCAGTTTGGAAAGCACGAGGGATGCCAATTGGTGGGAAACATTTAAAGCGGCAGCGAGAGCAGGTAGCTGAGTGCAGCAGGCAGCCTACATAAGGATCACCGGTTCCATCTGGGATTTCCTGATGAATGCCTAATGAGCACATGGATTAGACGGGCAGAACTCTTCGGGCTGTTGTAAAAGTAGCTGAAAGAAGCGTGGCTTATAGGACACCAAATAACTGTTCCTGTAAAACTTTTTGTTTGGCATTGCAGTATTCAAAGTCCAGAAAAATAATGGAGAGAAAACTGGACAATAAAATGAAAAGGGAGCTGTCCTACTTAGCTACTTTAAATGACAGAAACATATCCCTGGTGTCTATTCGTAAGCAGCAGGCAGCTCGTGATGTGCCTGAACTACTGATTATTGGTGAAAAGTCCAAGACAGCATCTCCGGTAAAAGCAAGCAGTAACTTGCAGAAAGAAGACAAACTTTTGCAGAGTTACTCCATGGGAATGACAGAAGTCAATACAGTTAAAAGACAGGTCAGTGAGCTGGTGTGTGTGTGTGTGTGCATGTTGGGAGGGAAGTGGTGTTTCTGAACTGGTGAATTTAAAACAAAGCGTGTTGGACACGGGTAGTATTTTAAAGGAGGTTAAACCTTCTTTATCTAAGTTGTCTCAATCCCCAGCATGGATGCCAGCCCCACAGCAAGCAGTACAAATGCAAAGTCCTCTGAGGATCCTCTGAAAATAATTCTTGAAACAAGTTGTTAATGATGACTTAGCCGTAGAAGCTAATGAGCATTGTTTCAGCTCCACCTCTAATAATAGAGTGGCGATTCTTAGGAAGGAAACATAATAGTATTTCTCCTTTTGAACTGCAATTGCTTGAGTAGTTTGACAGAAGCTCACACTAGTCTGTTCTCTGGAATAACAGAAATTGCAGAAACATTAAAAGTTCCTTATTGTAGGTAAGTAGTTTATTTATATCTACTAAGTGGGTGCTAGTGAAGTTCTTGATAAATACATCTATGGCAACTTTTTTTAAATTCAGTGTTGTATATGACTGTGGTATTTTTGGAGATTAACTACTGTGGGGAAGAGACTTAGATCAATGTTGATAGAAATATGATGAGGTTTATTATTTTAAAAGAGTTTTTGCTGTTTAAAATGTATGTACATTGCAGTAATGTAGTTTGGATCAGTGAATATTGTGAATATTTAAGGAAAAGAAACTCTCAGAACAAAGCTCAGTTGGTTGGAGCATGGTGCTAATAGTTCCCAGGTTGTAGGTTTGATTCCTGCATGAGGTATTTGCTGAAGAGTTGAACTCGATGATTCTTGTGGGTCCCTTCCAACTCAGAATATTCTGTAATTCTGTGTTTTCATGTTCTTTGAAACTATGTATGCTTAGAATGGCTGAAATTGTGTCAGACTGGAATGAAATAACAGCCAGAAGAGACCAAATATGACCGAAGGCTTTTTCTGCCTCGAGTTACTTCTTGTATTATAAATGTTTGCTAGAAAACAATCATGACAGAAATGACTTTGTTCTACCAAAGGATCTCTTCTCTGTATTCAGTTCACTGGGGTATATATGTTGCTTGTACTGGTGCTGTGAAGAACATCACAAAGAGGTTTACCTTGTTTTAATTCTAAATTAGAGACATTTCATTTACAGCAAGCCTTTCCCATAAACCAAATGTGTTTTCTACAGCTCCCTTTAATTTAAAAATGCCTGCTGAGGTCTCTGAGGTTTGTTGACTGCAGTGTAGGTGTCATTTCAGTAAGACTGGCTGCAACTGCCAAAATCTTTCCCCATCATCTGTACTGTTAGAGAAACCTGATCCCAGATGGGGAATAGCAGTCCCTTGGCAGAAGCATTAGTATAATTAACGTAGTATTTTGGCAACAGAAGCCCCATAAAGGCTGCTTTGTAGTAATAATCTCACTGAATCTTGATATTCAGGTTTAGAAGGTGTTTTTTCCCTCGTTTAAGACTCAGGAACTGTTTGACAAGCAACAAATTGTGTTATAAGTAGTTACTGAATATAGTAGCTACTGACATTTGTTAATTTTCATTTGGGAGAACAGGGGAGAAAGAACAACCAGGTATGATCTAATGCATTTGAACAATATGCTCTAATGAGATCCACTGAAAAATGTTAAGGAGCGAGAGGATTGATTTTCTGTCTAGTCAGAAGTGCTGCTGTCACAGGCACGAAATTGAAGACTCGTGACCTTTGATGTTTTTGTGGCTGCTCTGCCCTCATTTTGTTGTTCACTGTCTCCCTGTAATAAACTGGGAAACATCTGAAGCGTTTAATTATTAGTATGTGGCTTTTCAGTTGTGTGCTGCTGCCTGAATCCAAAGCCGTGAATCAGGTGGTTGTGAAAGAAGGAAGTAGGGAAGGTAAAACACAGATAAGATAGTTCTTCGGCAGTTGAGTGCTCAAAGGTAAGAGGGCGATAACTGATTTCAGCCCACAGAGGTACGGGGAAAAGAGCAGCCCAAAACTTCTGGACATAGTGGATGAGAGGTTCAGTGAGCTCCAGCGTTTGTGGATGAGCAGGCAGGGAGAGGCAGAGGGGGAGGTGCTGGGTGGGCTGGCCTCCATCTCCTCCCCGGCTGATTGCCTGGCATCACCCTGAGTAGTCTGGTGCTTGAGTTTCAGAATGTGAAAGTTGCCATCCCTGCAGGCCAGGCGAAGGAGGGCAGGAGAGCAGTGCCAGCCAAGGGGGGAGAGCCTTGCTGGAAGAGCAGAGAGGAGCAGTGCTGTGCTGGGTCTTGGTGTGGGTGATGCTCAGGGAGTTGTGGAGTGCATCTGTCACAACCTCATCCCTGTGCTGCAGAGGCCAAGAGCGTTATACTGGCATTTTGGAGGTGGCTGCACCTCTTGGGAAGGGGAAATGGGTAGAAGGATGGCTTTCCTGGTGACAAGCCACCCCACAATGTGACCATGAAACCCAGCAATGGAGGCAGCATGGGGACTCAGCCAGGGGTGACTGGTGGCTGGGCCGTGAAGCCAAGGAGGGCGCAAACCTTGTTGAGTTCACAGCCATGGTGTTGCATCCATTCTCAAGACATGGGTCACCACGTGTGCATGTGTGAGTGTCTTGCACAGTGCTGTGGTTTCCTTGTCTTTGGGTTTTTTCTGAGTTCAGTTGTTTGTCTCACATTTGTTATGTATCCCTTCACTGCTTGAACTCTCGGCCTTTGCATATCTGAATGGGAGTATCCACAAGAAGGAGCCTGTTTTGGGGGACCCTGGGTCAGCATGATGAGGGCAGCCCTCAATGGGCTGGGTTTGCCCCACCAGCTGTACAGACCAGGGTCGAGGACTACCTTTCCCAATGGACCTGTCACGAGCTCTGGGTACTATGATGCCAAGGGCTCGAGACTTGGTGCTTCCAACCCATCAGCATCTCCCTGCCCTGCTCCACCTCCATGCTTTCACAGTTAGTCCAGCCCCAGGGCATATTCCTGTTGGGTGATCTTCCTGCTTCCTGAAAGCAGAGCACCAGCATCTGCCTCTTCCAGCTGTTCCCAAGCCCTGCTTTGCCTCAGGACAGGCACGAGTGCTATAGCTCCTGTCTGGGACATCAAGGGTTGTTCTTCATGCCTTGTTTTTTGCTTTGAAATCCTCATACTGGGACTTGGGCTTCAGATGCCGTGCTCCTGCACATTTGCTACTCATCTTGGGTCTGGTTCAGAGCTGTGTCCTGTAGATACAAGTGTTTTCCAACCAGCTCTGGTGCTTTCTTTAAAGCTCTCTCCATCTACACTGCTTCTGTGTCAATGATTTCTCAAATTTCTTCTATTTTTTTTATATTGTTCATATGAGCTTCATAACTTCTTTGTGTCAGGATTCTTATCTGTCAGACTAGAGCCTTGCTCTGCTGTGCATTTTCAGTTCCAACTTTAACATGCAGAACAAAGGAGGGAAAGAATTGTCATCATTTCATATGTAATTATTTACATATTCTTTACACATATACTGTAAAAATATGCATGAGATTGGTAGAGCAAACAGACTTGGTGTACACCTGCCCTTAAATGTCAACCATTCTCCTTTGGTGTGAGAGACAAAAGAGTAGCTATGGCCAGTTCTTTCCCACATTCCCTTCTGGATGTAGAGTCAGATGCATTTCCATTATTTTGTTCATATTTCTCTCTACACAGAAACAAGCCTGAAATTTCCAGGCACCTTTTTTTGGCATTTTTGGTGGTGATGGCTTCTCAGACCCTCTTGCAGAGGGTGTCTCTGAATTACTATACAGACTCATAGATGCCATTTTATATGTGGGTGTTAGCTGGTATCAGGAAACCCTTTTCTGATACCCAGCATGTGCCTGAGCAAAACTATGGCCACATTTCTGTATGCCTCATCTTTGTGTCCTTACTTACTTAGTCTGCTGTTTTCCTCTTGTCTGGTGTAGAAACACCCTTCTTGCAAATACACACATTGTATTTGTGCCTCTTCTGGTTTTGGGGATTTGTTAAAAGCTGTTAGAAACAATGCTAAAGGCTTTGTAAATACTTTATTTCTACCTGTGCATATTTCTTGGTTTTGAGGGGACATTCTTCAATGGTTTGGCACTTGTGTGGTTTTGGTGGGGTTTTTTTTAAAGGAAAGAAGCTTTTTAGTTTTCTTATATCCACATCCCCTCTCTATTTTTACCTTGTCATTTAAAAATTTGTGTGCAAGGATTTTTCTCCTACAGTGCATAAACATCTGGTTTTGACAAGAAACAAACAAAAAAATTTTGCCAATTCTTCTGAATGTTGGGATAGCTTTGTATGCAAAACAGAAAGCAATGACCAAGTTTTGAAGTTTCTGTGGTTTACAATGCATTGAAATAGTAGAATCAGTCCTTGCTTTTATGTTTTTCAAAAGACTGGATAATGAGAAATACCCTGTAATCTTTTTACATGATTAATTTGAATTGCTTTTATGTCGTGGGGTACCTAGGAAAACTGATCACGGGGGTGGAGGGAACACAGTGGGGGACATAAGGCCTGTGATAGTTCCTGAGTTCCATCTGCAAGCGGCGGCCGGATGGGCAGTGAAGCAGAGAGAGGAGGATGCTCGTCTCGCCCGTTTCTCATGCTCTGTTTCACCAAAGGATGCAGAAGGCAAATGCCTTTGTCCTGTGAGCCAAAGTGCACACACAGGGTGAGCTTCTGTAACTGTCTCACAGATTTTACTAGGTGTTTGTGGTAAGAGCAGGCCACTGTGAGCAGCGTCCTTGGGGGACTGGGGACACGGAAGAGGAGATGAGGGACAATATTCAAATAACGCTTCTCGAGGCAGAATTTACAGTAAGTGCGAGTTTGAGTTTAGGCCACATTTGAAATGTGGTGGTTTTCACATGGGTTTTTTCCCCATACACAAGGCCAGGTTATTATTTCAAATTGTGGGAAGTCACAACAATAGGAGGACACAAGAATGGGAGTGTCTTGGTTGTCTTTGTGTGGTGCTTAAACAAGGAACCACCTTTGCAGGGAAGTCTGATTAGCTGTTAATGCTTTGTTTTGAAAGGAGGTGCTTGAGGCACATTTCCGTGTATGCTGGGGATTTCGCTCACTTCTAGGAAGGGAAGTGCAAGGAGAGCAGTGTCCTGGGTGCTGCCAGGCCTGTGGGAGGAGGAGGCAAAAGAGGATGCCAGGACTAAAATATTCCTGTGACTCTTCTTCCCCAGCATCCCTGGAGTGCAGCCATGAGGCCAAGCAGAAAGGGAGGGAGCAGGAGGGAGAGTTTGCTGTCAGGATAGTTGAGGGGCTGCACCATAATCTTGGAGAGTTGAACTTGCTCATTCCTTCTCCTGTTCTAACAAATGCAGGATAGAAAAGGCTGAAAGCAAATTTCTCGTCTTAAATTTTTGCTGTTTTGGTTGTGACCCCAGACCTCATTATTCCCAAGCTGTCTAAGCGTGAAACAAAATCAAGTTAATGAATTTTGAATACTGTGTCAAATGAACTGGATGCAGTCTAGTGTTACTAAGCAGCCTAAATGCTTCTCATCCATGCTGTGGAATTGAGAAAGGAGTTTTCTTGTGGGTCATAGGAACAGGATCTGCAGTACTGACCCTGAACCAGTGGCCCCTTCTCCTGGCTCTCCTTGCAGTAATGCCCAGCATCAGGTGTTTTATTGAACGCCAGAGAGCCCAAGGCTTTGCAGGCAAGAGAATAGATTTATCCTAGTAGCTTTCATCTAGATCGTTAGTATTCAAAGTTGTCCTTAATCATGGACATGAATTTTTATGTTCTTTCCATGAAATCTGACAATCTAGGACTTGTCTCTGCCCTTTTCAATCTTCCTTATCACATGGCTCCAGCAATTGGAGACAAGAGTCTGTGCTCTCAATACTTGTTCTGTGAGAAGCATTGGCGCTTCTTTTTTTAATATTTCATTTTCAATTGAATTGAGTGCATTCAGCTGTAGAGTTCCAGTGTTGCAGAGCCCGTGATCTGACAGAGATAGTTCACTTCTGGCTGGCCTGTTTCAGTACTGGCCATCCTGAAAATCAGTGTTGGATCAAATCAGTGAGTTACTGTAGCACAGTTTATAGTCTTTCTTAGGTGCCTCACAAGTAGGTAAATAAAATTAAATGATAGTGAAAATACCTGCTTATAGTTCTGTGCCTTTCAAGGTCATTGTTAGATACTGATTTCAAAGTAAAAGGTCTCTCTATTAAATGCAGAGAGCCCGGGCCTTTGTGTGCATGCATTTAGCTCTTCAAATGTCACGCAGCTGACCGTCGCTGCACCAACTTGTTTCAGGCTTCTGGAAGAGTCATGATTCTGTTTTCTTGGGCTTTTTGGTTTTCTTTGGTTTGCTTTGAAGTCCTCCTGAGAAGCAGCAGGTTGGCCAAACTGGGCCAGTTTATGGCCTTTTTGGAGAGGCAGTCAGCACACTCTCTACTGTGAGCCATTGTGCCAGTGACAGTGTGCTCTGAAGAGCAGCCCAGGCTGTGCGATGGAAGCGTCCTGTGCCTGCAGAGAACTCAAGTTTTAAATTACTTGGTTGGGGTAGGAATATTGTATCAATTCTGGTTTTATATCCCTAGTCAGTATTTTCTAAATTGACGTTCAAGAGACCTGTCAGAAGCCTGATTCATCATCATGGGCATAACTCACTGGTAATGCATTCAAAGTGTAAAATAATGTTGTAAAGGGTTTTGGCCATATAGACTGACTTGAGAGCACATCTGGTAAGTGCTTGAGAGCATATGCAGACTGTTGTTGCTTTTACAGGGCTGAAGGTACATGCATTTATTTTTTCTTTTCCTCTTTCTCCTTAGGCTTTGTCCAACACTGATTCTCCTCCTGGTTGTGAGCTGAAGCCTACCATGAAACATAATTTTGCTTTTGACAACATGGGCTATGAGGAGAGCTCTGAAACCATGCCCTCTGCACCTTCCCAAGAGCACAGTCTGGTAGTCAACATTGCGGGAATGACTTGCCAATCGTGTGTGCAGTCGATAGAAGGCCGAATTTCCAAGGTGAAGGGCATTTTGAGAATTAAAGTCTCCCTTGAACAGAACAATGCCGTTATCAAGTATCTGCAGTCAGAAATAAGTCCTGAACAGATTTGCCAGGAAATTCTGGATATGGGCTTTGATGCCAACATAGCAGAAGAGAAGTCGACAACAGCGGCTCTTAATTTGCCAAGCTTGAAAGAAGCAGTAGTTAAGCTTCGGGTGGAAGGCATGACATGCCAGTCCTGTGTCACCAGCATTGAAGGAAAGATTAGGAAACTGCACGGTGTAGCAAAAATCAAGGTGTCACTTGATAACCAAGAAGCAATTATTGCTTACCATCCTTACATCATTCAGCCTGACGACCTCAAGAGACACATCAGTGACCTGGGGTATGACTGTACCATTAAAAGTAAATCAGCCCCTTTGAAGCTGGGTGCCCTTGATCTCCAGCGCTTGCAGAATGCAAACCCCAGGGAGACACCTGCCAGTCTCGAGAGTGATGGGCTGCACCCGCTGGTCACCGAGGTGGGTAGCACAGCGACAGTGACTGTACAGATAGAAGGCATGCACTGCAAGTCCTGTGTCAGAAACATCGAAGGAAATATGTCAGATCTTCCTGGCATAAAAAGTATTAAAGTGTCTTTGGAGCATAAGTGTGCTGTGGTACAGTATAGCCCAGATTTAATCACCCTGTCAGCTTTGCAGCAAGCTATCGAATCCCTTCCACCTGGAAACTTTAAAGTAAGCCTCCTTAATGGCTCAGAAGCGAACAAAGCAGCATCTCCCTCAGGTGCTCTCACACACGATCTCGTCAGACAGCCGCCGCAAGGCACGGCACATGCGGCTGTCATTAAGATTGATGGCATGACCTGCAATTCTTGTGTGCAGTCCATAGAAGGGGCCATGTCACAGAGGCAAGGAGTGCAGCGTGTAGCAGTTTCTCTGGCGGGCAGTACTGGGACCATACACTATGATCCAGCGGTCACTAGCGGAGAAGAGTTAAGAGCTGCCATAGAAGACATGGGATTTGATGCCTCTGTGCTGACAGGTAACAGTGTTTGTTCTTTTGTGGGTGGCGTGCCAAGCTGGGTCATGCAACATCTGCATTGAGATTCCTTTCTGGAGAGAAACTCTTAAAGCATCACATTGACATTGTCTCTTCTGAATGCCTGGCCTGATCTGACCTCACTTAGCAAGGGAGAGAGGTTTCAGCTATAAAGCACCTTGTTTTGGCTCTTAATAACTGCAGCAGTGGGTGTAAGAGCTGAGTTACATTATGAAGCCAAAAGGTCTGAGGTACAAACTCTTTCAAATAGCTCATCCCCTTACCCTGAAGCAGGTTTCCTTCTATGCCTACAGGCTGCTGTAAGTAGACTATCAAACCAAATGTTTTCATTTATGTTCCAGAAACCTACAAACTAAATGAAACTAAAACCTACAAACAACCTGCAAACAAAAACCTACAAACTAAAACCTACAAACTTAATGAAATATCTTTAATTTAAAACCACTTTTTACCTAGATAAAACCTCTTTTTAGTGTCTTTAGCCTTCGACCTTTATTTCTTAAATATTTTTACCTGCCTTGCTTCACTAAACCTTGCTTTAAGCGAGGTAAGCGGCAAAATGCAGGTACTCTTTGGTGGGAACAGCTGCTTTTATGTATCAGCTGCAGCAGTGTGTGCATTTTGTACATGTGCTCAATGTTTAAAAAGTTGTTTTGATGCACAATCTCCTCTCTAGCAAATTTCTAATGTGGCAATTTTAACCTGCTTCAACTAAACTTATCAGCTTTGAAATACTGATGTACTTTACTTGAAATTAATTAGTTTGAATACAACAAACCACGTTCTATTCACTTTTCTCATGGGTCCAATCCCTCTGAATCTGTGGTGCTACTACAAATGATGAGGGGCCTGTATGTGGCGTTTAATTATAATTTGTTTGGTTTATAATTTGTTGGTAGGAGACCTTCCAGTCCATCTGTAGAAAAAGGAGGGACGCACTTGTGTTTAACATGTTCAGAAGCAACTCCTGCTCCTATACACAAACCTCTGCCCAAGGGAGGTAGTTTGTGAACACAGCTGGAGCTGTTGTGTGTCTGTTCAATACTTGGCAAAGGATAAAAATGTTTGCAAGGGGCCTATTTGTGTTCAGGTCTCCTGGGTGCCTCCAATACTCATTTTGCAGTGCTTGCAGTGTGAATGCTGTGCCATAAAGAAGGACCTGCTGAGAAACTTGTTGTTTTCCTTGTGTGAGATGAAGTGATATGATTCCTGCATAGAGGGCAACAATGACAGAATGTTCTCTGTACTGGATAAGGACCCTCTAGATACCAATACATCTTTATCGAGGGGAGGTAGCTGTCAGGTCTAGGCACTGAAATTGCAGGGAATCATTTGCCATCTGGAAGCGAAAAGCTAGTTCTGTAGAGTTAAGTGGTCATGCAAGTGGTACTGGTGAATGTGTATTTTTATAAGCACAGTAACAACTGACATTACTTCCATAGAGAGACCAAGGTTATCGTGTCGCCTTCCAAACAACTATGAAGGTTTGTGTGGTTGATAAGTGTGACCTGTTTCTACTTCTGCATTATCCAATCACACTGTAAGTAGTGTTTGTTCAGTGTATTGTGCATTTATTCAAGATACCGCCACCGGAGAAGGCAGGTGCCAGCCTGATGCCAGCAAAGCTGCCGTGCACCCTGGAGCCCCACAGCCTCCTCGCCAAGGCTGTGCCTCGGATGCTCTTCCAGACAGTCCTCACCTTGATGGGTCAAACCAGCTCAGTGGAGCCACAGAAGAAAAGTGTGTTTTACAAATCACAGGCATGACCTGTGCATCGTGTGTGTCTACCATTGAAAGAAATTTGCAGAAAGAAGATGGTAATAAATTTAAGATTCCTACAATGAGTCTGTAAGGGAAAATGGGATGGAAAAGATGTTCTGTGAGATTAATGGAAGAGGCTGCCATAAAACAACTGGAAGTTAAATAGACTTAATACTCTTTCTTAGTGCTAATGTAACTGTGCCACTGTTTAATCTTATTGCACTGGTGGACAAACCTGGTGAACATACTTGTAACAGTAATTTGTTGTAATGTGGTAAAAAATTCAAATAAGTCTGAAGGCAAGAACAGAGAAATGGTTCTCATTTAGTTTTCAGGGCCTTGTTGGTTTACAAAGCAATCCATCTGCTCCAGGGCTGTTGAGAGCTCTGGAATGTTTGTGATGTGAAACTTACCCTTCAGGGCATATTTGCACAAGCAGGTACAAAAAATGTATGGTTCCACTGCCAGGGTAAGCTTAGGCATAGCAGCGTTTTCTAGTCTAGAAGTCTGCAGGCTGGAGCTGCCTTTCCTCTGGCCATGTAGAAGATTAACAGATGAGCCTCAGCAATGCCTGGTTTCATTTGTGTCAGCATGCCTTTGGGAGGTTTTGCTTATTGATTACTCTGTCCCCAGTCTCCCAGTGGTGGTCTCACTGCCTTGATTTAAAAATCAGAAAAAGCATTAGCTCTTCAAAACAATTTTATTTTTTTGTCTTGTGATTTTTATGTTTTGTTTTTCAATTCTAAATGTAGATTTCTGTGGGGTTTTTATTTGTTAAAAATATAAGGAGGAGTGGAGAACAGGAAAATAAAAAGGTCTAGCATTGTGCTACGTGGCTGGTTCCAAACTACGGGAGTCTAGGGTAGATCTTGCAGCAATGGGTGTAAAGATTGCTTCCAAACATCCTTTTTGTCTCATTAGATCATAGCAAAATTCACCCCCTTCCATGTGTAAATCTTGCAATTCCTCTCATTGCTAAAGGAGAGCTCAGTGTGGCCGTGTCTCTGTTCAAACCTTGCTGTTGTGACTAGGGAGCAACACTAGAAGGAGGCAGAGAGAAATCACTAGGCTTATAGTATCTCTAAGTCGTTACAGTCCTTACGGAGAGTCACTTGTAATATTTTATTTTTCTTTCCCTCAAAGGAGCTATATTATCTAATATTTTTGTTATTGCCGCTGCAGGAATTGTTTCAGTGTTGGTAGCACTGATGGCAGGTAAAGCAGAGATAAAATACAAGCCAGAACTCATACAGCCTCTTGAAATAGCACAGCTGATCCAGAATCTGGGTTTTGAAGCTACCATCATGGAAGATAATGCAGAAACAGAAGGGCAGGTGGAGCTTCTTGTAAGTCATGTGTATGTGAAATTGTATGTTGGTTTTGGAAAAGTCAGGTCCGGAAGACTCATTTTCTTGCTAATACCTTTGCCTGAGCATCAGTTGGGGCTTCAGCAGCTCGGTTCTGGCTGGTGACACTGTTTTTTTCATAATTGCTGAAAAGACAAAATCAACTTGTCCTAGAAGACAAAAGCACTGAAGCTGTCCAAAAGCACTGAAATTAAAAGTGATAGTTCTATGTACAGATTAGACTTTTCTTAGGAAGCAGAAATGAAACAGGTTTTTTTCTGTTAAGGCACTTCAGTAGACTCTGGGTAACTGAGAATGTGTCAACAAATATGTACTGCTAATGTTAAGGGCTTTGTGTAGAGGTCTAGGAACTCTGGGTAAAATCAGTAAAATTAGTAAATTGTTTATATGAAGGATGGATTCCTCAAATACTGATTTTTATTCTCTGACAAATACTTACTGCAAGACAGAGAACAACAGTCTGCTGCTGTGCTAACAGATCACAAAGTGGTAACATGCCTTGCTGAAGCCACAGGAAAATTTACATAAGCGAGATGAAGCCACACATGCACATTTTGGCTTTGGCAATGTTAATGCAGGTGTTGATAGAACTGCATTAGTTATACTTTCACAGTTAATAGCATGTCTGAGTGCTGCCATACAAGTACATAGCTGTGACTAGATCTGCTGTCTGCACAATTTCATAATAAAAGCGGATAGTTATGTTCTCAGCTTCATATCATTTATGGCAGCTCTATAAAACCTTTAGGTTGAGGCCTTGTCTCAAGTGCACCTACAAATACTGGGTGGATGTGAGGGATTGCTAATTACTCAAAATTGTGTTTTCTTTAGGTTACAGGGATGACTTGTGCTTCTTGTGTTCACAATATTGAATCCAAACTGATGAGAACAAATGGCATATTGTCTGCCTCAGTTGCACTTGCGACTAGCAAAGCTCACATCCAGTTTGATCCTGAAATTATTGGACCTCGAGATATTATAAAAGTAATCAAGGTAGGCTTTGGAAATTTTTTATGTATGGACAATTACATGGTGAAATTTAGAAGGAAATAAAGCACCTGGTATTTGAGAGGTTTCACTGATTTTGTAGATGCCATAGTTATTGCCGTGTTTTTACACTCTTGTGGTGAGGCTGCTGTGCTCCGCAGGAATGCATAGGCTCCCCAGCTGGCACTCTAAAAACACACACTAAAAACTACAAAAAGAACCTTTTTTAGTCTGTGTCTGGCAAAAGCGTCATATATTCATTTTTTGCAATTCTGTGTGTAGAATCACAGACATTTCAGTGAAGTGTTGATAATTCAGAAAAAAATATTTCTTTCTCTTGACAGTGAAAAAGGCTGTGAAAGAAGTTTTGCCACCACTCATGCCACAAGTATTACATATCTCTGTATACACTTGCATCTATTCCTGCATCTTTTTAAATCAAAACAACTTGTGATACAGCCTGATACTAAATGAAAAAAATCCTGGCTTAGCAGTAGTCACACAGATCATAAATTCTACTGTTACCATGGCCCAGATGTGGGAAAAACTTTTTTCTTTTTTTGTCCCACCAGAAGGGAAGAGATCATACTGTATGAGGTGCATGCAGTGAGTAGTCAGGAGGACAGCAGAGACTGTTTGCCTTCCGTACACTCTAGAGTATTTACTCAGAAAAGAGCTCCTAGACCACAGAACTGATGCAGCAGCAGTTATTAACATGTTAACTAGTAGTCTGTTCAGGCTGGCAGAGTAGTTCTCTAAAGCTTATTTTGCCACAGAAGCATTTCATGATGCAGGTAGGAAGTTTGAGCGTCAGCCAAAGCTGGCTTTTTTGTTATATTTGTTTCTGGGATGCTTTGCCCTGCAGTTTGTTGTTCTACGGGTTTAAACTGATTTTAGACACTTTAGTTTTCGATTTCAGGTCTATCTATTAAACTGAAGTGTTAGGGACTGGCTCACAAGGTTGTCTAGCCCAGTGGCTCGTGCATTTTTACTTCCTTTGTGGTATGTCCCATCTCTCCTAATTATTCCAGTGGAGGTGAAAGGGCATATATTTTCCTTTAGGAGGAGTACAGCAGAATTCTGCCTGAAGTGGAAGCTTCCTGTGCCTAAGAACTCGGACACTTGCCTCTGTACACTGTGTTCATGTATAGGTACCAGAAGTCCTTTGCAGTCCAAATTTTGAGTACTGACTGAAATATCCTCTCATTTTGGCAGGACCTAAAAATAAATAAGGGGCTGGAATTTATTCAGTGTGGAACAGTGTCCTTTTCTGACATTTCTTTTAAAAGTAGTGTCATTTAAATGTGTTATAAGTAATATGGTTAGCTTCATCAAAACTAATGTATTTTCCCTTCCCTTTCAATAAAAAGGAAATTGGCTTTCATGCTTCTGTGGCTAAAAGAGATCCGAATGCACATAACCTGGATCATAAAAAGGAAATACAGCAGTAAGTATTTCTTTTCTCCCTCACTAATGAACATGTCTAGATCATATCTTGTAACTCTACTCCCCCCAGCGCCCTTCCCAGTCCATTAGATTATTCTTGTGTAAAGCATGTTTAATTTTACCGTTCTTCATTTGGCTCAAGTACTTTTATTACTTTCATTAGTTTTTGTTTTTAGCTGCCAGAAGTCTATATAGTTAAACATGTAGGAGACACTGAAGCTGTTCCGAAATACTGGATATTTGAAAATATCCCAAAGCTGTGTGTTAGCCCAGTGCTAATAACCCCAGCCCTGCACTACCAGCACAGTTGGGCCTGAGTGCTGCAGGGTGTAAAACCCATGTATTTACAGTTTTTCCTTTTCAGGTGGAGGAAATCTTTCTTGTACAGCCTAGCGTTTGGTATTCCTGTTGTAGTCATAATGATTTATATGCAAATACCCAGTGGTGGGGACCATGGGTCTAAGGTGCTGGAACGGAACCTCATTCCTGGCTTATCTATTTTGAATCTTCTCTTCTTTATCCTGTGCACTTTCGTTCAGGTATGTCCCTACTACTTCCTAGGGGTTTGCTTTCTATTCATCTCCCATTTATGTAATCTGATGTGATAAAGGCAGGCTAATGGAAAGATTTAGTGGATTAGGCCTGCCCTCTCGTCTGTACCACCTATGCAGAACGAAGTGGCACTTTTCTGCAAGTTATCCATTCTGTGTTTACTCATAACTCTTACTTCTGCCAAAGTTGCATCAGATAGTTTCCAAGCGGAGAAGATAATATTAAGATAAAGAGATAGCTGATCATCTGCAAACTAATTGGGTAGCTGTAGGTACATCCTTTCATTTTCTATGCCTTGTTTCCTTTGCACTGCTGAGGCAAAGGATGATATTTGCTGGTTTTGAGAACAAGGAAGTGCAAATGAGAGGATGTCAATGGAGCCCGTCTCCTAGCAGACCTGAAGTTAGATCAGTATCAAATTTGCTTGGGTCAGCAATGCCTTCCCTTATGTACTAAATGGTTTGAATTCTGCTATGGGCAGTATTATGTACTCTGCAATCACTGCTGTGGTAACTGTTGTGATCTTAATACGAGTCTGTCCATGCTTACACCATCAGTTCCTTGGTGGATGGTATTTTTACGTACAAGCTTACAAGTCACTGAGGCACAAGACGACCAATATGGATGTGCTCATTGTGCTGGCCACGACGATTGCTTATCTATATTCCTGTGTGATCCTGATAGTAGCAATCCTTGAAAAGGCAGAGAAAAGCCCTGTCACTTTCTTCGACACTCCTCCGATGTTGTTTGTGTTCATTGCACTTGGCAGATGGCTGGAACACATAGCCAAGGTAACTCATCTCCACACAAATACTGTGTATTTATGATAGGAGTAGAATAAACTATTCACAGGAATTTTGAGTCAGCTGTTTCTGATGTAGTCTATAATATGAAAGGTTGTTTAGAGTTCACTGTGTTAAGTACATATCAGGATTTATAAATCTCAATGTATCTTAAACATTAATCTCTGTTTTTTTAGGGTAAGACCTCAGAAGCTCTTGCTAAACTTATGTCTCTTCAAGCCACAGAAGCCACTGTGGTGACTCTTGGACCTGACCACTCCATTGTCAGGTATATATTTATGAATCAAAATCCCTTCAGCCTGCCTGGGTCATAGACTAGGCTTGGTCCAGTTAACCTGAAAGCTGATGTCATAAGTAACTTGCCTGTTCTACTTATGTCTTTTGCAGGGAGGAGCAAGTACCTGTTGAACTGGTTCAAAGGGGTGATATTATAAAAGTGGTTCCTGGTGGAAAGTTCCCAGTAGATGGAAAGGTCATTGAAGGCAGTTCTATGGCAGATGAGTCTCTCATTACTGGTAACTTCCCTTATCTTACACGAAGAAGTGAAATCTTCTGGAACTCTTTATTACAAGAAAAGAGAGTAGACCCAACCCAAACACTGCTGCCTGAATAGCCTCCCACCTTAATGGATGCTGTGGCTTGCCTTTGTGAGCTTGGATTCAAATCCTGCATCTGCACACACCCTAAAAAGCTGAAGGTTTTCCTCTCAGTTTGGCCACTTACCAACATACTGATGGTCTGGGTAGAGTCATACCAGTATTGCCATTATTCCAGCAATCTGGCTGGAGTTTCCCCTGGAATGTATTTGTAGAGACGGTACCTTCTCAGAAATAAGTACTAAAGGATGATGTGGAAATACTGATGAGAAGTTTAGGTTTGTATGACAGGGCTCTCCCAATGGGCAAGGAGTGGGAAAGAAAGCCTCAAAATTTGATGTTTATTAGGGGTCACAGGAATTTTTTACATCTTTTGAAATTTTCATTTCATTTTGAAAATATAATAAGGATTCGATGCATTGCGCAATTCTTATAAATAAAGGCTATAAAAAAATTACATTGGCATTGGATTACTTGTTCTAGTTGTGTTTTTACTTTACTTGGGAAGAAGGACACCCTTAGATTAGAGAACCAATTGTTATCACTACCACTAAAAACAGAGAAAATAAAGATGTTCTAGAGCTAGTATTCTTGGAGAGGTAGCATGAGAACGGGAGCTTTTCCACAGAAAAACTTTCTGATCCTTGAAAACTGAGGGTCATGGAGGTAAAGACAGATTTCTCAAACTCCCACTGCTACGCAAATTGTTAATGAAGAAATTCCTAGAAGTTCTTTTTCCAACCAATTTGCCTCTGGCATTTTTGACGGATGGTGTATTGAAAAGCTAAGACCACCAAGGAAGCAGCATTTGCTTTAAAATCAAACCTATAAAAAGGTTTATAAAAGTATGACACTACTTATCCGTGTCTTCACCAGACAGAGATACACAGTATGTGATTTCTGGTCATTAATGCTTAGCATACTGATTTTGCTAACATGCAATGAGCTGTGTGCTAATGGATTATGCTGTTAGAGGTATTGGCTCATTTATTATACCTTTTCTTTCCAGGGGAGCCTATGCCAGTCATTAAAAAGCCTGGGAGCACAGTGATTGCTGGTTCTATAAATGCTCATGGCTCGCTTCTTGTTAATGCAACTCATGTTGGTGGTGATACCACTCTGGCACAGATTGTGAAGTTGGTGGAAGAAGCTCAAATGTCAAAGGTAAAAATAATAAAGAAGAAAACCTTATTCACAGATTTGGATTGAATTATAACAAGATTTTATGTTTTGATACTTATACACTTCAGCAAACTGTGTTTTTCCAGACTTCAAAAAAGAATCAGATAAAGGCTATTGTGTATTTTTATGAACTCTGCATATTTATGTGTTTCGACCATGAACATGCAAATAACTGGTTTTCTTTTTTATAGGCACCCATCCAGCAACTGGCAGATAAATTTAGTGGATACTTTGTTCCATTTATCATCACCGTTTCAACTGTGACATTGATAGTATGGATCACAATCGGTTTTGTAAATTTTGATATTATTAAAAAATATTTTCCTGTAAGTAGTTTCATTATTATAACTGGATTTTTGTATTAGGATGTCTTCCAATGTAATTAACATACCTTCTCTATATAGGGTTTGATGTTATAATAACCCTGAGAGGAGCTCAGTTGGTTACACTGTGGTCTTAATAACACCAAGGTTGTGAGTTCAGTCCTTGTATGGGCTGTTTACTTAGGAGTTGGCCTTGATGATCCTCGTGGGTCCCTTCCAGCTCAGAAAATTCTCTAAATCCTTCTGTAAAACATGGCATTTTCTACTCAGAGTGGATAATTATGCTATTTAAAATCTCTCTGTAGATATAAATTTATCTTTGCATTTACCCCTTAGTTCTGCATGGGGTTCTTACAAATGGAAATTGTCGGCAGCCTTTCTGGACGAGACATGATCTACAGCTGCATTGCAAGGAGCTGAGCCATTCCTGTCATGTCTGGAATTTTTGTGGGCATTCCTGTTTCTGATGGCAGATAGTGGTTTTGGCTTGAGAAAGAAGCTGAGCTCCTGTTATCTTTAGGATGTGTATTTGCTATGCTCAGCAACAGGGGGGTCTGTGTACCTGGAAATAGCGCTCTCCTTTGCTAAGCTTTAAAGGAAATTCCAACAAGTTGTGTTGACATCTGGGAGCCTCAGAGCAGAGACAAGAATATGCTTGAGCAGCAAAAAATCCAGAAAATACTGCCATAAACAATTCATAACATTGACCTTTCTTTAGCATTACAGTAACAATAATAGATTGGTTTCCTGTACTGGAGTTTTCCAGATAAATATGTTTTCTGAAATGACTGGGATTGATTGTACACCTGTGTTATCTGCTGTCAGCAATCTTACATATCTTTCTTTATTTTTTTTCCCCTTTTCTTCCCTCTTCTTGCAGAATCAGAGCAAAAACATTTCAAAAGCTGAAATGATACTGAGGTTTGCATTTCAAACCTCAATCACTGTGCTGAGCATCGCGTGCCCTTGCTCTTTAGGCCTGGCTACCCCCACAGCTGTAATGGTGGGCACAGGAGTGGCTGCCCAGAATGGTATTCTCATCAAAGGTGGAAAACCCCTGGAAATGGCACATCAGGTTAATAGTTCCTTCTGTACTTTCGTGGCTTACCCAGCTATTGCTACATGAAATGTAATTTCCCAGGAAATCCTGCAGGTCCAAAGAAAGACTGTGGAAACTTTTTTTTGATTGATTGATTGCTGCTTGTTAAGGTAAAGAAGACAAATCTGACCTTCTTTCTTCAAAGTAGTCACAGCAAAGTGTTGAGAGCCAACAGATCCTACAATCTCATGGCTGTGAGGTTGCTAATCCTCTGCATGGCCTCAGAAGTTTCTGACTTTTGCACTTTCTTTACCTCTTCTGCAAAAGAGCCCAAGAATCTGGTGGGGTTTTTTCTTTCCTCAGAGAGCTGTTATGAAATGCATATTGTCCATGTAGTTTAAAATGTAGAAAGTAAGAAAAAAAATGAATTATTTGGAGTTGTTTTAGTGTATAGACAAGAAAGATAGAAAGGAGGCAGAAAAAACCTTCAAAGACACAAAAATTATGAAAAGAGAAGGAAGAGGTTGAAGGAGAAAGAGGTTTGACATGTCCACAGCTGCTGAAAAGAATATGAATCAAAACCATGCTGTGTTAGACATATGCAGAGCATTTTAAGGGAGAAGGATGGTAACAGCAAGTTAATCAGACTGAAAAACTGGTAGTTTTTCCAAAGCTCTCTGAAAAAAAACCAAACCGAAAGGACTGCTAATTAATGCTGGGAGTTTTCACCTTTTGGATCCAAGCAAGGCTATGGTCAGGGCTTCAAAAATTAGGTGACCTGTTGGATTCGGCAAGGTTGGTGTGTTGGAATACCTGGATATGGACGAAGTGCCTACTTTAATAAGTTTCTTGGGTTTTGTGTTTCTCTCTGCTGTGTTTATTTCCAGGATTAGAATTGACTTTATCTTTGGGTTCCAGTATATGTGGGGCTGTGTTTTTTGGTTCATTTCTGATTCCTCAAGACCCATTGGCCTGACAAGTGAGGGCTGAGTCTGGTGAATAGCATGACATCAGTTTGGCTTAGGTTGTTGTTTCTTGAACTTCTTGCACTCTTTGCATCTTCTGTATCACCACACCACTTCCTGAGTCATCTTTCCTCAGTGTTATTGTTAATTGTTTAGAACTACATTCATGAAAGCCCTCTTTGTATCACATACCTTGTGGTAAAAGTGATTAAGGTGCCATTAAACGAGTCCTGCATGTGAATGCATATACTGTCCTTTGTGTATGCAGCTGAGTCCTGCATTACACTGAGATCCTGATATGGGCACAGAATGATCTTGTAGCTTTACGAGGAATGAATAAGGAAGTATAAGGAGACCTACTGTACAGGTAGTTCAAGGTACATACAGGAATCCCTGCTTCTGCAGGTGTATTCTGTCTTTGTGTGGATAAAAGTCTTGACTGTATTTGTGTGCCACAAACATACAAGCATCCCTATGCTTGCAGGGCTTAGGCAGTAACTCTGGTTTATTTCTTGCAGATCAAGACTGTGATGTTTGATAAAACTGGGACCATCACTTATGGAGTTCCTAAAGTCATGAGGGTGCTTTTGATGGGAGACACAGATGTGCTCCCCCTGAAGAAGGTGTTGGCAGTTGTTGGTACAGCAGAAGCCAGCAGCGAGCATCCTTTAGGAATGGCTGTCACTAAATACTGCAAAGAGGTACTTAGCCTTCTTATTTCATCCAGGGCCTGAAGCCATCTGTGAAAATGCAGCAATGTTGTATAAAATCATCAGGTCCCAGAGGAAAAGGCCTGCCTAAACAGTAACAGGCTGGAAAGCTGGGAGATTGCATGGTTGTGCATCTTGGTCTGGACATTACCAGAAGGTGTATTCTAACCTGTTCTTTTCTGGTAACACTGTGGAGTTCTGAAGCAAGATCTTGCTAAATTTATCTTGAGCTAATGAGAAAATAAGGAATATATGCAGGGAGAATACTTAAAATAACATCGTGAAACAAATGTGTGTGGTGGCATTTCATATGTTACCTGACTGTAGTCACTTCAATTAGTCACTTGCTCATTTGAATAAATTAGGCAAAAGGCTTTAAAGCTTGAGCATTACACTGTGGTATTTGTGAGTTTCACAAATGAATAAATAGATTACTCAAGTCTTTTCAAATCTCACATACCCTCAGAGATCATTTGTATATTTCAGGTGTTCCTCAGGCTTCTGGAAGAATGAAAACAAAAGTCATAGTGAAAATAGGAAGCCCGTGCAAATAAACAATTTATGTCTGCTAGGAAAAGTCATCAATTGATTTAGGGAAAAATAATTGAAAAGAATATAGCAAACTTATTAGATCTTTCAGTGATAAAATTTAGAAATAAAACCCCAAAATGAGAAGGAAAAAGAGATTATGAGTAATGAACCAGTTGCCTTTCTTGTATTTTACATTTCCTATTTACAATTTGTTTTAGTACCCTGACGGTTCTGTAGTCATCTCATGCAGCAGTTATTCCTGGGTCATGGCTTATATGAATTGTAATGCTGTAATGTTGGCTGATGTTCTTACCACCTGCCTTATCATCCCTGTGTTTTAAGGTCACTGGAAGGTACAAATAATTCCAGCTTCCAGAGACAACCCAGAATAACTTGTTTACAAATTAATATTTCCTCCATTCTTTTTTGTAATTTGTAGGATCTTGATAATCCCTTTTCTCATCTTGAAGGTACTCACTGGCTTCCCTCCCTAGCTCAGCAGAAAAACCCAGTTTCCCTAAAGTCCAGCCAGATCCCTCCAGGAATTAGATAACATTTTTCACTGTACTTTTACATTTATATAAAAGGACTGATCCACCACAGCCAATTGTCTGTGAGGTTAATTAGAAGTTGGATCTTTTAGAAAGTGTATGGCTTAATGTTATAATATTTCTCTTTCATTCATTCATTCATTTCATTCATTCATTCATTTCATTTCGTTCATTCATTTCATTTCATTTCTTCAGTCTTGGCTGAAGTCATGAACCACCAATCAATTTTTTTCATCCTTGATCTACCAGAAAAAGCTGCTCCTTATGGGTTGCTGGTGCCAGGGCTGAGACCTGCCTGTGATTTGTATGGCTGCCCCTTTCTAGAAGTCTTAGCCACAGCACACGCAGAGCCTCCTTATTTTTAGTTCTGTGCTACTGATACTCCAGGCTAGTTTTCAGTTGGTCAGTCCTTGTCAAGAGGAGGAATGAGGCCTCTTTTTGGCAAGAGTTATCTAATATTTGTACCCCATGTGGGCAGCACAGACTGATGATGGCCTCTGGTTACATTTGCAGGAGCTTGGCACTGAGAGCCTGGGATACTGCATTGACTTCCAGGCAGTCCCAGGCTGTGGTATCAGCTGCAAGGTCGGAGGAGTTGAGGCCGTCCTTGGCAGTAAGCTGGATGCTAACGGCAGTGGGGACAGCAGTACCCCTCTGGGAGATAATGCAGTGATCACGCTCTTGGAGTCGCAAGGTAAGTCTGCCCCTGCTGCCCCCGCTGCCCCTGTGCCAGCTGCAATGGGAGAGAGAATGAATCAACAGCACCAACCACCCACCAAACTATGTACAAGAGAGAGGTGGATTTGGGGCAGAAGGAAGCAAAGAACAGGAGGGATAAAAATGTGCCTTAAAAAAAATCAAAGCTCTCTCTGCAACTCTTGATCTCTCTGCAATTCAGAAACTTAAATGAGAGTTAGGACCAGTGATGGGTACTTGAAAACCCCATACAATGCATAGACAATAAGGCATACCCAGCAATATTCCTTCTGGACAGAAGAATGGTCCAGCAGATAGCAAAGTTTGCCATTTAGCATTATCTTCCCATTTAGAGCAGTTACCTTTAACATATATTATCTTACTGCAACTTTTTATATCCTACCCTTCAGTTCCATATTAACTTGGATCTTTTGTTTCCTGTTCATATACCTCTCAAGGCACTTAATTAAAAAGAACCAAAACCCAGACCTATTCAGCAGATACAAAACAAAGTGTGCTGTATCTGAAAACCGAGTTTCAGTGCCTGATATTTTTGATTAGGCCAATACATCTGGGTTTGTTTCAGACTCTCTGGAAGCCACTTGGCTATTCTGTAGTGTAGGAGAGAAAGAAAAGGTATTTAAAGCCTTCCTGAAGAAGCTCATCAGTTCTCTTCAGAAGGCTGTGCTGCTCTTGACCTTTTTGAGAAAGCTATTAGAAGAATTAAATGGAATAAGGACTTCAATCATCAGAACTGTGCCATTTGTGAGCAGTGTTAATGTAGTATTTTCTCACCTGCTCACATGGTTCTTGTGAAGTTGGATTGAATTCATAATGAGGGGCATTGTTTGTTAGAACAACACTACTTTTTTTCTTGTCAGAAAGGGCCTTTATATTTGAAAGTCATTAGTTGTGAGAACAAAGCAGGATGGCATTTGCTAAATGAGCGTACTGCACTTATTCAGAGAAACAATGCCAAGTGGCGAGGGCAAACACAGGCAAGTACTTCCATGACGCAGTTCTGTGTGTAAACAGGCACAGATCAAGTCTTGAAAGAGAAAAGTTTTATGAGGCTGTCTTTGGGCAGTGCCCACGCCCATCGTGTCTTCCTCAAACATCTCTGCTTGAGATGCTCATTTTTCTATTTGTCTGTGCACAAAGGTCCATCAGCTTCTCAGACACACTCGGTGTTGATCGGAAATCGTGAGTGGATGCGGCGCAACGGCTTGAATATTACAAATGATGTAAATGATGCAATGACAAACCATGAAATGAAAGGACAGACTGCCATACTAGTGGCTATAGATGGTAACTGCGCTTCCTTAGAGTGTCTTAATAAATACGAGTAAATCCTACTGTGGAACGGATGAAAACAATCTGGAGCAGTTGATCACTGGCTTAGTGTCAAGAAACTACTAATCTTTTAGTGCAGAGCTGCTTTTGAACTGTGAAGTATCAATGTGTTCTTAAAAGAAGCTTGTACAACAGAACAGTGTTTATAAGATTTTATTGTGTGATTTTTAATTTAAGAATTGATTTCTGAACCCCCTGTTGTCTAGGATCATTGTTCAAAAAAGCAGTGCCAATATGGTGCCATGTCCAATCCTTAATTTACATCAGTTAAGGATCACGGACCAACCTATTGCATCACTGGTTTCAAAACTTGCAAGGAATAAACATGGTGATTCATTAGATCAGTCAAGTATAACAGATTAGACTAAATGAGTTTTGCCAGTGGGGTTCTGTTCTGTGCTATGCAGAAAGAGATCCCAGACAATACCTTGATTTGAGAAATGATTGCAATGGTGATAGATTGCCAGTGCACCTGTGAGCTCAAAATGAGGCCTATGATTCATTTACTGAACAAACATTCTTGGTGCTCCTAGGGAGAAATTTTGAAAGGCATTTGCTTGTGAAGGAAGTGTGGATGCATCTTTGAGTCAATGTACTGGAAGGCAGATGCAAGACTTCTCAATTAACGTAATTAATTCTAGTAGAGACCCAACCCTGAAAAACTAGGGGACATAAAACCAGACTCTGTATGCTTCCTCCTGGAGGAGTGGCTTCAACAACTGACCGGGGCACAAATACTAACACTTTCTCTGACCCACCATCATATTTGTCAATACCATAAAACATAGGAGTCAGGCATATTTGAAAGCTACTCTCCTCTTCTCCCCTTCTTCCCGATCCCTAAATATCAAACGTGTTTATTGTTTGATCTGAAGCAGACAAATGATAAAAAGAAGAGAGCATAAGTGAGAAAGCTGCAGACATGAGTGTCAATATTGCCCAGAATGTGTTATTTCACAAGCTGCCACAGTGTGACGGAGGGGGAGCCCTGTTCTCTTGCTGCCACTTTGCCTCCCACGGCTCTCTCTGACAGAGGATGGTTTTATTTGTGCAGGTATGTTGTGTGGAATGATCGCTATAGCAGACACTGTCAAGCAGGAGGCGGCCCTTGCTGTGCACACACTGCAGAGCATGGGAATAGACGTGGTGCTGATAACGGGGGACAACAGGAAAACTGCAAAAGCCATTGCTACTCAGGTACCTGCTGCTCTGTGTTTCAAAAAGCTACATGGTGAGGTTCTGAAACTCTGGTTTGCCCTGGTGAATTTGAAGCAGGAACTTCAGTTTCCCTGGAACTGCAGTTTCCCTGGATACATTAAATTAAGACTAATTTTTCTTGAACTGGGCTGAAAATCAGGTCAAGTCCTATGGCATAGTAGAGGCCAGTGGCTGCATTAAGATTCCACTGAAGACATGCACTCAGTACTTCTCCAGTTTCCCTTTGCTGAAAGGCAGACCCATTTGGTTAGTGATGAAGGAAAGTTCCTTGAAGGTCCGGGTCGGTCACAGTTAGGGAAGTGTGGATTTGTCATATCTTAAAGGGCAACGTAACAATATGAATTATTGTTGAGAAGCATAGCAGTCTAAAGGAGGTTGGGTTTACATGAGATTTCCCCGATCTCAAACGATAAATGAAAAGTCAAATTCTCACTCTACCTTGCTATGCTTCCACCCTCTCAATCTTCATTTCCCTCTTTCCCTTTGCATTGGTCTACTTCTAATCTTACCATGTGCCACTTTGCTTTCCTCAGGTATCCCACCACACAGCTGACTCAGCCAGCACTGTGGTATGCACGTTCTTCTGTGCTGTGAGGTCTGTTTTGTTTCTCTGTGTGATTCTTTAATCCTCCTCCTGTTGGGTTTCACACTTTTCCTTTTGTGTTCAGGTCTGGTAAAGTGCTTTCCCACCCAACTTTCTTTACCAAGGAAAAAAAGTCTCTCAGAAACAAGCTTGAATTTGTGGTTCTAGGAACTCAGATGAATGTTTTAAACAAGCTTAGTCTGTGTCAACCTACATTTTCATTGAATTTTTGGAGCATACTTACTTTCCAATGGAAAGAAATGGACAGCAGTTCTAAAAATGTTATACAATGTTACTTTTTGAAGGATTAAAAGAGAGCTTCTATCTCACATGGTGAAAAGCTGCTTCTGCCTGGTGAGGCAGCCAAACAAAGGGCATTATCCCGCCACTGTTTAATACACTCATCTGTTTTTCAACTACACCACTAGATCCATTGGTAGCAACTCCACATTAGTTGAGATGTGGATGGGTAGAAGCCTTTAGCCAGCCATCTGCTTTATTTTTGTAATCCCCCTGAGACTTGCACATACTTGTTGTCTCTGTGTTTTCCCTGCTGTAACTGCTTGATCATACATGGTTCCTGTGTTGCACTATCTGCTTGAACTCGCTGCAAAGGGATCTGGACAGGCTGGATTGATGGGCTGAGGCCAGCTGTGTGAGGTTCAAATAGGCGAAGTGCCAGGTCCTGCACTTGGGTCACAACAACTCCTTGCAGCACTACAGGCTGGGGGCAGAGTGGCTGGCAGGGGACCTGGGGGTGCTGGTCAGCTGCAGCTGAACATGAGCCAGAGTGTGCCCAGGTGGCCAAGAAGGCCAATGGCATCCTGGCCAGGATCAGCAATAGTGTGGCCAGCAGGACCAAGAGAAGTGGTGGAGTCATCACCCCTGAAGGTATTTAAAAGACATGCAGATGTGGCACTTGAGGACATGGTTTAGTGGTGGACTTGTTGTTCCTGAGTTAACAGTTGGATTTCATGATTTCAGAGGTCTTTTCCAACTTAATCTATTCTAGGATTCTTTGATTTCACTGAAACTTTTATGGGTGCATCATGCAGCATGATTAGCTGAAAACTGCCTGTTTTAACCATCAAATCTTTATTGCTAGGGCAGTGGTGCTTCAGAAGCCATGCAGGGCATGATGCTGAGGACAGAGTATGGCTTGCCAGCATCTCTGCAGTAGGAGGGGGCTGTAATCAACCCCGTTGTTATGCCAAAGGCCCATTGCTCTTCAGTTTTCTGTGTAGCTTGCAAGTGTTGCCTTCACCAGAATCAGTTTGGTTGGTACTCCTGTTTGCCCTTCACCTAGAACAGCAAAGGGCTCTTCATTTTGCCATGAAGCATGTCACCAACTGGGTGTCTTTCTTTGTACGTAGGTTGGGATCAAAAAAGTCTTTGCAGAGGTTCTTCCTTCTCACAAGGTGGCAAAGGTCCAGGAACTCCAAAATGGAAAGAAGACGGTTGCAATGGTTGGTGATGGAGTCAACGATTCCCCTGCACTAGCCAGGGCTGATGTTGGAATTGCAATTGGAACGGGCACCGATGTTGCCATTGAAGCTGCAGATGTTGTTCTTATCCGAGTGAGCATTACGGTTTTGACCTGTCCCCTTTTATCACTGACACTCTTCTTTTTGGTTTAGTATTCTAGAGACTGCATATGGAAAACTTTCAGTGCTCTTCTGTCTTGCAGAATGATTTGCTGGATGTAGTTGCCAGTATTCACCTATCGAAGAGAACAGTTCGAAGAATACGAATAAATCTGATTCTTGCCTTAATTTATAACATGCTTGGAATACCCATAGCAGCAGGTATGTGACTGCCAGAGCTCAGCTTGTCAAAGACAGCAGCACAGCTGATCTCTGTGGTGCCTCTTGTAGGATTGATTCTCTGCTCAAGGGACAGAAGAGAGGTTCCTAGATTATTTAGAACTTCATAGAAGGAGGGCAAAATAGATTTTTTTTCCCCCCTTTTTTTAATGTCTTTGCTTGCCTCTCAGGAATAAATACTTCTAGATGAAATTAAAACTATGCTCTTACTTCATATAGCAGTACTTGGGGATTAGTTTCTGTATATTCAAATGCAGCTCTAATCAGATGTACCATCTTACTTTTGGGTGCTCCCTCTTCTATTCACCCTGAATCACATATTTGCTCTCCTACTGCTTGTATTCTCTATGCCTCTGTCAGACATTTTCTCATGCTCCAAATTCCTACTTAAAACTTACTTCAAGTATTCCTTGTTTTGTTTATGAGTAACTTCTCCCTCCTTTTCCCGTACTATTGCCTTGTCTTTCTGTTGCCTTTGCTGTGTTTCATATGTGCAGAGTATCTGGCAGGGACAAATAGACTTACCCTGTGGCTGCAGCCTTGTAGCTGTGTTGGTGCAAAGGTCATCCCTTGCGATGGAAGGGACATGTTTAGTAATAAGTGAGTAAATACATACATTGATCTAGTTGTGTTTGTGGAGGTCTCAGCAAGTTGTGGTGTAGAACTGCTGATCTGATCTATGATATGCGGGGATGGAAATGCCCCTGCTGGGACGAGCAGCTCTGGCTCACATCCATATGTTGTTTTTTTTGCTAGGTGTGTTCATGCCTCTTGGCCTCGTGCTTCAGCCTTGGATGGGATCGGCTGCAATGGCAGCTTCTTCTGTGTCTGTCCTGCTGTCGTCCCTGCAGCTGAAATGGCAAGTTGTCTCGTGTTCATCAGCTGGGGAACTGTGGCAGTGCTGGGGCTGGGACTCAAGTGAGACACTACCTTGGGCTTTCTACATCTAAAAGTACCTGAGAGTCCTTTAGCTTGGCGTTGTCTGTCTAATCCTTGGCTCCAAAAGAGACAGGTGTCACTATTATGAACTTACCTGGACTAAGACAGTATGGAGTATTCTTTAATTAGCAGCTAAAGGCGTGACTGGATGTCACCTGGGCCCATGTGGTGGAGATCTAGTTCAATACCAAGTCAAGTAATGATCAGGAAGTTTTGCTGTGAATATCAAGTGAACAATTAGTTTGAAAGATAAATCTCCATAATGTAACAGTAGATTTTTAAAAAAATATTTGTACCTGTTTGGTTTTTATTTTTGTCTATTTAAATTAGCCAGAGAGAAACAGGGAAGCGGTGTATTTACTCTTTTGCACCTTGCTATAGATAAGGCATCTTTCTTTATTCTTTTGGAAGCAAACCAATTTCTGAACTACAACAAGGTTTTTCAAGTTCTATTCATTTCAGTGCTACATTTTTTGGGTGCCCTTTTTGGCAGTTACAGTGGACCTGTTCTTAACAGCATAGAGAGCAACCACCTTTCAAGAATAAGACTTTTTATGGTGTCTGAAATTGGTCCAAACCTTCACATATTTTTACTGTAGCTGGGGTCTTCTTTATGTTACAGTATAGTACAGTACAGTATAGAATAAACTAATGTAGGAAATGTGTTACTGCATGATGTTTCTAATCCTGCAAATGCTCAATGAGACCACAATATAAAATACAAACTACATACATACACATGTCTGTATGCAGAATCAGCCCTACCACTACAGGATTTTTATCCTAAAAGGTTTCTGTATACAGTTATCCAAAGGATGAGAAATTTCTAAAAAGAGATTCCTTAATTCTTCATTTCTTTTGACCTTGTGCTGATTGCATGAATGTCACACACCATTGTGGGTAGATACTGAGGACCCTCTAAAAAATATTTGGCTTCAGACTTACGGAAGCTGTATTACAGTAACTCCTGAGGACAATAATCTTTCTTGAAGCTTTGGATCAGGTGAATAGAACTTCAAAGAACGCAACAGTACATACATGTGTGAAGAAGACCACGCATGCTTGCCATTGCTGGGATTTGACTTAGTATACATTGAATCAGAAAGTGATTTTTGGGTCATTGGGTCCATTCACCTGCAATTGTCTTCTATGAACCTTCTCATAATTCAGGAAACTCATAATTTTTCTTAAAGAACCCCACTTTGAGAGTCCCTCTCTTTTACTATTGAAATGTCTTAATGCCATGCGACAAGTACTCTTAGCCATTAACACTGTGCCTGAAGTGCATGGAATCATAGAATCATCTGGGTTGGAAAAGACCTTTAAGATCATTGAGTCCAGCCATTAACCTGGCATCACCAAGTCCACCGCTAAACCACGTCCCTAAATGCAACAGAAGAGTGCTCAATCCATGGTATGTGGTCTTGAATGACTGAAAACTCAGATCAGAAACATCTCGAGCAGTGTTCTGCATTTCTCCATCATCCTCCCTTATCCTTCTGTGCTTGTCTTTGCTTGAGAGAATTGGCAGGCTCAAAATTCAAGTAGTAATAAAAATTATTATTCTGTAACTGATTTTTGAGACCATTACATTTTTGACACCACACATTTTAAATTAATTGTTTGTGAACTATTAGATAGGAAACTTAATTTAAGCATATGTAATTCATCTATAAATTTATTTTTTTTATATAAACGCTTTCTAGACATTTAGGTTATCAGAAGTTTCTGATTTGTTCTAGTGCCAGATGCTTCTACACGTTGACCTCTTGTTGTTACCATCTTTTCTCTTTCTCTTCTTAGTTACAAGAAGCCAGACACAGAAAGTTATGAAGCACTAGCTCAAGGCCGCATGAAGCCGCTCACTCCTTCTCAAATCAGTGTTCACATTGGAATGGACGACAGGAGGAGAGATTCTTCCAAACCATCTCCTTGGGATCAGACTAGCCAAGTGTCCCTCTCTTCCTTGGCATCAAACAGGCTGCCGAGACGCAATGGTTTTATTGAGGAGGAGGGGGGCAAGTGGTCACTGCTCATAAACGGAGCAGATGAAGAACAGTACATCTGAAGCACTGGACTCTTAGTGCAGGGGGGAATGTTGCTCCTCACCATCGAGGGGAGGGACTGACCTATTTAATCAACAGCTTCAGTGTTGAAAGTGAAGTATTCCTTCAGCTCATAAGACAATTGCAGCTCAGCTTGACGCTGGGTCGTATGGATTGTGGATTTTTTTCAGGTCACCAGTTATTTCTAGTTATGGGAATAATCCGTGGCACTATAATGAACTGGCTTGTTTGCACACAGCATTTAGTGAAATAATGTAAAATTGTAATTTTCAGAGTCTAAAAGAGTTTCTTTCTCTGTGACTCTTTGCTAGGAACCAAATTTCATACTTTTCACTCTTTCAAACTTTATTACTTCAAGACCACATGAAGCAAAAGTATTTTCAGAGCTGCCAAATATTAATTTTTGTCTAAATGAAGTTAGCAGTGGCATAAGGAACTCTGTGGTCTGAAGCTGAATTTTTACACAGAATCCTAACTAGTCATGTCACTGTGAGAACGCTTTGTATTTAGGATTCATGGCATCTCCTGGGACCAAAAGTGCTTTGTTGTTTCACCTGCTATAACTCTCTGAAAGGTCTTTTTCAAAGATTTTCACTTGTTTTGAGGCATTGCATCCTTTTGATGCACATTTCTACTGCTCTCCTAGATTTTT
Source organism: Mohoua ochrocephala (assembly GCA_013398855.1). Taxonomy (NCBI): domain Eukaryota; kingdom Metazoa; phylum Chordata; class Aves; order Passeriformes; family Acanthizidae; genus Mohoua; species Mohoua ochrocephala. Next base: position 174,755 of record VZTA01024010.1, on the reverse strand, counting down.
TCTTTTGCTCCTTATGAGCCCTTTTCCCCTTTTTCTTGCACAAAAGGTCTTCTATGACTTATCATTATGTTTACAGATACTCCTGTTTGGGTCAAACTCCTTTAAGTCACCAGGAGCCTTTACATTCCTATTGAAGTCCATAAAGGCAGAACAGTTCCTGGTCCCAGTTATCCAAGATACCTTGCAGGACCCAGAAAAGCTCCTAAGAGTTGGGCAGTTGTCTGTCTCTTTCCTCTGACAGAGTGAAGAATTTATGCCAGTGTGAGCAAAGGTGGTGTTTACCTTGGTATGACTGAGCAGAACTAGCACTGGTGTGACTCCAGCAGAGCTGCACAGAGTGAGTTCATTGCATAACTTAACCCCAGCTTGCTGGTTGCTTAAAATGGAGCTAAAAGTTTAAATTATAAAGGTGGAAAAACGGCCTTAAAGTGGGCTTCTATTTGCCATCGTATAAATAAATGACAGGACTTGATCTAAGAAAATTTGTAATTTAAATTTTTATTTATGTTTTGCATTGGTTTTAGTTCCCCTCTTTACTTCAGTGAGAAATCAAAGTGCTGGACAACCTTTTTTTTTGCTTTAACATTTTCACCAAAGCTTGCAGTAATTTCATCCCTGTGGATGTCAGATTCACTCCTTAACACTTTATAGAGTCAGGACAGTAGGAATCAACAGCTTTGGTGCACTGGATCCAGTCGCAGAGTGCTGTGTTGCCCAGGTGTGGGACTCTGATGTCAGCAGAGTTTCATAGTCTAATTCAGAAAGAAGAGGAAATACTGTGCTAAACAAAATGAAATAACTACTTCTTTTCATTGACTGAAATACAGAGCTGTTTCCAACACAGGTTCAAATCCTGCTTCTCCTAATGTAAAAATGAAAAACAAGTCAGAGAGGAAAAGAATTGTGCTTAAAGCATTGGACAGGTCTTCCTATTTTCTCAGTACTGTCTTAAATAGAATTACAAATCAGTTTTAAAACTCTGTACAGGTAGAGATTGCTTTCACAGCACACACACTTTTCAAACATGTCATAGATGCATGTCCCTGTGGGAAAGAGTGTCTGAAGTTTCACTATTCTGTGTTTTCTTACCAGTCCTTACAGTAAAAGTATGGTTTGTTTGGTTTTTTAAAATATCAAACAAATAACTGTGTGTCTTTGTTTTTCTTTTTTTTTTATTGAGGGGTTCAGAATAAAAAGAGCATAAACAGAGATTGTTGGATTGCAGGATACATATGCATGAGGTTTTGTGACTGCTTTGCAATCTGTTTCAGCCAAGATATATAGGAGGGAAAAAGAGACAGTGTTGTATTATGTTGAGATAGGTGAGGTTGCAAGCATGTTAAACGGGTGGAAATGGGATTCAAAATCATCCTGGGAAATTGGACAGAACCAGCAAAGTTTGCAGACAGAGCGGAGAGGAATTAAAGGTCAGTGCAGCTGGAAAAGGTCAGCTGGTTGTCTGGCATTCATTTTGTGACCCATTCTAACACCACAGTGATGCTGCAAAATGAAGAGAAACAGAGAGAGGTACAAAGACTGTATCACCCACATGCCATAAAATACCTCGTTCTGCTCTGGAGAAGCATCAGCTGACATATCAGGTCTAGTTTTATATGTCATGCTTGTTAGGAAAAAACAGAGACAGTTCTGAGAAGAGCAATGAGATTTAACAGAAATCTAGAAAACATGAGAATATAAGTATATGAGAATGAGAAATACAAGAAGATCAAAGGAGTTTGAGTAGGTTTACCTACAGAATACCATAAGGAAATACAAGTCTCAAGACACAGAGAGAACAATTTATTCCTTTCATCTTTTCAGTGTCTTTTATGTTCATCGTGACTAGAACAAGAAAATAATAGGCTTATTGAACCAAAATATTTAGATTAGTCACTAGGGAAGAACTGTGTAACAGGAAAGATTGTGGAGCCCTGGAAGAGGTTGCAGTGAGGGGCTCTTCAGATGCACATGGCACTCAGACACATATTTGGTGATAATGTGTTAGCCAGAGGTGAATCCTGCCTTGGGACAGGCAGCTGCCCTACACCAGCTCCTGACCTCCCCAGATGGGATTTCTCTTATTCTGTGAAAGTAATATGACCTGGAAAATTATTGGAGCAGAGGACTGACCACACTATCCTTCTCTCAAGAAGTGCTGAAGAACCAGAAGAAAAATTGACTTATTTCATAACTTGAAATGAACTGGAAAATATGTTAACACTTGCTAATTATATTTGCATAATGTCTTAGACTTTAAACTGCTGTGAAACTTGCATAAGTCATAGAATCATAGAATGGTTTGGGTTGAAAGAATCCTTAGAATTCATCTAGTCCAACCCCCCTGCGATGGGCAGGGACACCTGCAAAGCTCAGAGCTCCATCCAACCTGGTCTCGGACACTGCCAGGGATGGGGCATCCACAGCTTCTCTGGGCAACCTGTGCCAGTGCCTCACCACCCTCACAGTAAAGAATTTCTTCCTAATATTTAATGTAAACGTACCCTCTGTCAGTTTAAAGCCATTCCCCCTTGTCTAATCACTACATGCCCTTGTCAAAAGTCCCTCTCCAGCTCTCCTGTAGCCCCCTTCAGGCACTGGAAGGTGCTCTAAGGTCTCCTTGGAGCCTTCTCGCCTCCAGGCTGAACAGCCCCAACTCTCTCAGCCTGTCTTTGTAGGAGAGGTGCTCCAGCCCTCTGAGCAGCTTTTATGGCCCTCCTTCTGTAGTTGTTCCAGCAGGTCCATGTCCTTCTCATGTTGGGGGCCCCAGATCTGGATGCAGCACTGCAAGTGGGGTCTCACAGAGTGGAGCAGAGGGGCAGAATCCCGTCCCTCGCCCTGCTGGCCACACTGTGTTGGATGCAGCCCAGGATACAACTGGCCACCTGAGCTGCGAGCACACATTGCTGGGTCATGTTAAACTTCTTGTCAACCAACCAAGGCACAAATGTCTATGAGAAAGTTAGAATAGTTATATGTAGTCAAGAAAAAGAAATATAGGTGATAGTCCTGACACTTGTGATCATGGGCTCGTGTTAAACTTGAGCTCTCTCACTGGAGGGGTGTATGAGGTGGAGCTCAGCATCTGCATTTCTGCACAGCCTAATTATGAACTTTCCTTGTCTCCCCTGGGCCTGCCTGCCTGCAGCCCCCAGCAGAGGGAGGTGCTGGCCTGGGACTGCTGCCTGTGCTGCCCCTCCAGTAAAAGAGCTGGAGGAAGGTGCCTGAGAGGATGGACTCGTGGACTCCCTAAGCTCGGTGCCCCAGGTGCTCAGCAGTGTGCCACACTTGTCCTCTTTCCTAGGACTGGGTATTTTGATGGATTAGACAGCGTGGAGCAACTTTTCAAATCCCAGTTTTGATCTTAGGTGTCTGCATCGTGCATGTTCTCCCAGCATGACTGAGTTGCTGCCTGTCTGACGGTAAGTGTTGATACATTTGATGATTTACAGGGGACATCCAGTCATCTTGCTCTGGGAAAAAACTGGTGAGTCTTTTGTTGTAACTTTTTAACTCTTTTTTAATGAACACAGAAGACATTAATGAATCAGGTCTTTTGACTTTCATGTTATTTTTAGTGCAATAGCTCAGGAGTACTGTTGCCTGGGAAGTTTTTCACCTGTTTTTCTTCTCATGTTGTACTTTTGCTATACAATTTTTTGGTGCCCTAAGTTCACAGGAAAGAAATTATTCCATTTCATTTCCTCCTCCTTTCCCCTTTTTTTCAAGCAAATAAGCTGTCTGATTTCTATCCAAGCTGATTACAACCTTTCTCTGACTAAGTATTCGTTCAAGGATTGTATTTTCTCTAAATGCACTTGTGTGTGAAGAAAAAATAATGAGTAGGTGGTGAAATTATACAATGGTGTGCAGGGATGTGAAATCAGATAACACTGAAATGTCGGATTTAATTTCCTCTGCTAAGATGCCAACAGCAAGCGTGTTGGTTTTCAGTGGGAAATTGTTTGAGAGTCACAACAAAAGAAGTAGTGAAGCGCAAAACATCCTGCTCACATGTGAGTCTCAGACAGACACGAGCACAGGAGGAGACAGATTAACTCCTCTCCTTGTCTCGAGTTAAAAGCACCGAGGCTTTGCAGGCAAGTGCAGCCCACCCACAGGCTCTCTGTGCAATGATCTGACTTTCATGATTGGTTTACCTTCATGCTTAAAAGGATGATTTCTGAAGTCTCCCCAGGTGCTGCAGGTGAAGGTGAAGGGGTGTGGCAGGAGGAGGTGTGTTGTTTTCCCCCCGGGGCATTCAGCCCCCCCAGCTGGAGGTGTGTCCCCAGGGAGGTTTGTGCTGGGCAGCGCTGAGCAGTGTTTCGGTCCGGGGGCATCGGGGTGAGGTTTGGATCGCGGGGCTGTGCCACTTAGCAGCCAGCACCTCGCCTCGTGGGGGACCACGAGATGTCACTGCAGGTCCAGCCCAAGCCACAGAAACCCCTTAATCTGCAAAGCACCTGAAGATCCAGTACATTCACTGCTGCTTACCAGCAAGGGGAAAAATGTAAAGGGGATAGTTTAATTCATGTCTAAAATTTTGGTTTGACAACATTATAAAGCCCAGGAATAGATTTTAGGCTAGTGTATGTTTGCCTTGAACTCTGAATTGGTGCTTGGTATTATTTGATGCTTAAGTAAATCCTGAGCTGCACAGATGTGTCTGCTGAAATTGCTTTCTTTTTCCTTTCTGTTTTAAGCAGACTCTTACCTTAGGGGAAGTCACAGCAACCCTTGGCTTTCCTCCAGGGCGCCGCATCAGGCTCTGCAACATCAGCCACCGTGGGCTGAGCCACTTGTACCCCACGAGCAGGTTGCCAGCAGGTTACATTCTGGCAGTGTTTACATCCACCACCCCCAGCTCGCTCGGGCAGCACTGGCAGAATTTTACTCCCCGAGGCAAATGAGACCTTGCTCTGAAGCCTGCCCGTGTGTTCCAGCGGTGCAGGGCAGGGTGTGCAGTGCCGGGCCCTGCTCCGAGAGACTCGCCTGCATCCTCGCAGAGCGGGGCCTCCCTCCCGAGGGTTAATTTTATTTTAAGATACCTCTGCATTGCAGTTGCAAATCTGAGCGGCTGGGAGCAACCTGCTGAACGGGAAAGAGCTCATTAAATATGTACTGTCACTGATTTATAAGAGAGTGCAGAGACAATATAATTACAGCAATTATGTCAGAATCTTGCTGCAGAGTTGCCATTTGTGTTGGGAATTTTATCCTCTCGCTATGGCAGGAGGATTTAAAAACCCCATACATCTGCCAATATATTTGTGCCACAACTAACTTACTCAGAAGCTTTTGTCTGATCGTTCTCTTCACAGACCATGGAGCTTTTTAAGTGTATCATCGTCTTAGGGATGAACAAGAAGTAGGCAAGGCTTTTGGGTAGCATGCTGCTTTCTTCATGTCCCTAGGGGAGGCAAATTTGGGCTATAAAGGGTACCTGGCCAACACGACTCTGGACAAGGCCATGTTACAGGAAGGAAGTTTAAACCAGTAGCTCACAAGAAGCTGCTGGAAGGGTGGTTTGGGTGGAAGATGCCCGAACTCACCTGCTTCTGCTGGTGCAGGTACCCACAGGTGGGACAGGTGGGCTGAGAAAGTCAGTGTGTGTAAGGTGAGGTGTAAGCTCTTCTCTGGACTTGCTCCAGCACCTCAATGTCCTTCTTGTAGTGACAGGCCCAGAACTGGACACAGGATTTGAGGTGAGGCCTCACCAGTGCCAAGTGCAGGCAGACAATCCCTGCCCTGGTCCTGCTGGCGACACTATTGCTGATCCTGGCCAGGGTGCCATTGGCCTTCTCAGCCAGCTGGGCACACTCTGGCTCATGTTCGGCTGCTGTACCAGCACCCCCTGGTCCTTTTCTTCTGGGCCACTTTCCAGCCTCTCTTCCCCCAGCCTGTAGAATTGCAAGGGGTTGCTGTGACCCAAGTGCAGGGCTGAGAGAAACTAGGACAGGAAGGTTGCTTTTATAGGGAAAAGGCACCTGGATTTTTGAGCCACCAGGGCACTTTGCTGGAGGATCCCAGAGAGTGAAAAGCCTCAGTCATTCAGAGGGATGCCAAGGTCTGACCAGCACCCACCACAGCCTACAGCTGGAGCCAGGAGAACCCCAAAACCTGCAAGTCCAAGGTAGGTTTCACACAGCACCTCTGCACCAAAAGAGATGTCAGATCAGGACTCTTTTCCCCAAGGAAACCATTAACCACTTATTAATGGTTACACCAACAACTTTACAAGCTTAAACAGAAGAGAGGAAATTGGAATTTGGCAGGAAGTTCTCCCTTCTGAACGCACTAAGCTGTAGGAAAAGGTCCTCTTGATTAAATAATGAACAGGTTGGACAAATATAAGCAGAAAAATAGGCTTGCTCTCAAGGTGTCTTTAAAGCAACAAGAAAAGCAACTTTGCTTGGAGAGTTTGGTCCAGGATCTAAGGTCAGAGAGGGCAGGACATGGAGGGTGGGAAACAAGGCTGAGCCCAAAGCAGTCTCACTATCTTCCTCCTTTGAGAAGTGTTGAATTCTAAGGAAAAGCACACCACTGATTTGATAATACTGTCACTGCTGTTGTTAATGTTGTTAAATAACTCCCTGTGCAGTTATTAAACGTAAGCCCTGGGATAAAGTTGCTTTACAGCAATAAAACATCAAGCCACTTCCACGAGGAGATCTTTGATTGCATCTTACAGAGGCACAGGTGAAGTGACCTGAGCGGTGTCTGACCGCAGCAGGAGCAAGGATGTTTTGCATTTCAGCTCTCTCTTCATCACTGTCTTGCTTTGTTCTCCTGATTGCCTGATTTGTTTGTTAAAAAAAACCAGAAGCCACCAATAAAATAAAAATTGAATTAAAAAAACCTAACTTCTAGCTTCGTAATAACAAATGAACAAAAACAAAACTTGCCAGCAGACAGGTTATTGGTCTCTGATTCAGATATGCATGACTGTTTTCCCATCTTCTTCATCCTCCCCATTCTCATCAGCTCTTCCATCGTTTCCAGCATCTTGTATGAGTAAGTCAGAAAAGAAATCTGTTGGAAACCCCTGTACCAAGAGACTTGAAGGGGAATGAAATGAGCAGATGTAGGATTCTGCCAAGGTGAGTGTATCTGTGCATCACGTTTACCCCTCTGCGCTGACGACAGCACTTCCTCTGCGTGCTCTCCTTCTGCTTACCTCTTTACCAATTAAATTACATGATTGGAATGGCAGTGGGTGTGATGAGGATGACAGCACCTACACCAGCAGTAGCACGATCCCTGCCTAATTTGCTGTGCTGTACAAACGCACATCCGGTGCTGCGAACGGCCACAGCGCTTTTGCAATGCATGCACTGGCTTCGGCAAAAAAGAACTTTTAATGCACAAGAACCAGAAAAGCCAGAGACAGAAACAGCTTTTTAAAAAATTTTCTTTGATCTGATGAGTTGTTCAGACAGATGCTGGGGCAAAGAGCAAGCCACTAGACTCCAAGACTCTTGTCTACCACTGACCCTGCTATCCATTCCCTGGCAGCTCCCTGTGATCAAGCAGTTCTCATAGCCTTGGTTTATTGCTGCTCTTGCAGGTGGTTGTAGTGTCAAACCCCTTAGACCCTCTCATTTATTTATCCTGTGACCAGGCATGACAGCACAACTTAAGAGCCCTGCATGCCCCTGTGTACCTACATCTCTTTTTCTACCTGGGCTTAAAAACTATTAGGCAGTCCTTCTTGCATGGGTTTCTTTCCATTTTGCCTTTCTCCCCATCCTATTTTCCACACTAAACAAGTTCAGACATTTTTCGAAAACTCCACTTTTAATTTGCTTTATTAATATTTTCAGGTTCTAGTTTGGAATTTCCCTCTGTATGGTAGTCTTTAATCTTAGTATTACAATGCTAGTGCAGAATTTAAGGGATACTGCTTGCAGAAGGAATGGAAAACTCAAGTATGAAAAGTGACTGCAAAGGGCTACTGACAGATATATCTGTCTGGTTTTGTGAAGAAAATGATACAGCTCCTAAACTGCTGGTAAAGCTTTTTCATTGCTTCAGGAATGGCCCAGCTCCTGTTTCCCTCTGGCTTCATTAGCATTTGGCTGAATCCCAGTTGCTTGTGAAAATAATTAATTGCAGAAAAGCTATCTTTTTTAGTGTTATTCAGCCCCAACTGTATTTACCACAAAAGCAATTACCATGGAGCTGGGAGATGGGTTTCCCAATTGGAAAGACTGGTTTGTCTACAGGAAGAGCAAGGAATCAGAATTTCCCATGGCCTCAGAAAGCTGGGGAATGCGTTTCAGCCACAAAAGCCCACGTGGACATCCTGTCTTTCTGCCCACATCAGATATGCTGTTCCCACCATCACTGGTCCTGTACCAAGGATCACATGGCGCCGTGTTGGGAATACGCACTTCCTGTCACCGTACGGGAATGCGCTGCTTCTCCCTGCCTCCAGAAGCTGAGAATTGGAAAGAGTTCCCCTTTTCTCCAAGTCACTTCATCGTTAAGAAAGTTTTGATGTGAAAGAGCAATGTGCTGCGAGCACACAGCGGGAGCAATTAGGTTCAGAGTCACAGAATGGTTGAGGTTGAGAGGGACCTCCAGGTGTCACCTGGGCCAACCTCCCGTGCTCAAGCAGGGCCACCCAGACCCAATAGCCCAGGACCATTTCCAGACAGCTTTTGAGAACTGGAAACCTCTGTCAGTGCTTGGCCACCCCCACAGTGGTAGTTTCCTGATGTTCAGGGGGAAATTCCTGTTTCAGTTTGTGCCCGTGGCCTCTGGTCCTCAGAGTGGCCACCAATGGAAAGAGCCTGGCTGTGTCCTCTTTGCACCCTCCCTTCAGGCATTTCTACACATTGATGGGATCCCTCTGAGCCTTCTCTTCTTCTGAACAGTCACAGCTCTCCAAGCATTTCCTCACAGGAGAGATGCACCACTACCTTCATCATCTTCATGGCCCTTTGTTGGAGTCTCTCTTGTACTGGGGAGTCCAGGACTGGACCCAGCACTCCAGGAGTGGCCTCACGAGAGCTGAGCAGATAGGAAGGATCACCTCCTTCAATCTGTTGGCAACACCTCTCCTAATACAGCCCAGGATACCATTCACCTTCTTTGTCCTAAGTGCACATTGTTGGCTTATGATCAACTTGGTGTCCACCAGGACCCCCAGGTGCCTTTCTGCCAAGCTGTTTCCCAGATGGATAGCCCTCAGCACGGACTGGTGCCTCAGATTGTTCTTCACCAAGTGCAGGACTTTGCACTTCTTGTTGAACTTTCTGGCATACCTTCCAGCCCATTTCTCCAGCCTGTCGTGGTCGCTCTGGATGGCAGTACAACCCTCTGGCACATCAGCCACCTCTACCTGTGTGTCGTCAGCAAACTTGCTGTGGGTGCGCTCTGCCCCATCACCCAGGCCAACCCTCTGCAGAGTCAGCTCAGTGATACAGACTTGGTGGTCTCAGGTCTTTCCAGCACACTCAGAGGACTCTCTTCCGGCAGAGACACTGCTTCCTGAATGCTTGGTGATCCTGGAGCTCAGCTATGATTCTCCAGATATTTTGTCAAACCTGGTTTAAAAAAAAGACAAGACAATGCTGATTACAGCTTAATAAGAGACATCCTTTTCTCCAGCTCCTTGTAGGCTGTGGCTGATGTTTAAAAGCAACAAGAAGGTGATTTTGTCTCTCACTGCTGTTTTCTTCTGGCGGTTTCTGGGGAACGAGACGACAGCCATACCATGGATGATCTCTACCACTGATCGCAGTTGCAGCGCTGACCATTTAGATTTAGATGCCATGATGACAACCACAGCAGAGTTGCTCAGTGAGTTAAACTGGCTGGGTACATTTCCATGACAAACACTAATTGATAAATGAGGAGGACAGAATTACTGATGGCATCTAACACAAGAAATATTGGCACCGAGTAGGTTGTCTAGAGCATATAATAAACCAAATGATGAGAATTTACTGGTGTCAGTGTCTGTTTCTTCCATATGAACCCATAAATTTGGTTTGGTATTGCTGAGAGTGGGAATGCTTTTGCTGAGGCAGTAATAAACCCTAAGCTCCTACAAGACTCTAATAAAAACTTGTCTAGCAGTGTAGCAGTGAGAAACTGGGACTGCTGCATACCCAGGCTGCCCAGGAAGGCCCTGGGGCAGCCACCAGCAGGCTGCTGCCAAGAGTTTCTTGTATTTCTTGTGTTCGCTGTCCTAGTGCAGCCTTGCTTCGTGCCAGCCCTGGGAATGGTGTGGAAAGGTCAGAAAGGGCCCTTTGGAGCAGGGACAAGGCAGTGCACAACAGGAGCATGAGGCTGCATGGATGCTCCCTTCTTCACCTGCTTTGCACTGGCTTTTCTTTTTGTGGACATGCCTTGGAGCCGGTTGTGGTGTTGGTGTCCCTTGCAGAAATCATCCTTTAGCATGGGAGGATTTTCACAGAACAGTGATCTAAAAATCATGCAGGACCTCTTTGATGGATTTGTGGGTTACTAAAATGCTTCTAGTCCCTTGGAAATAGCTGCCTGACTGGCACTCAGCACAAAATCCTGCAGAAGACCTTGGTTAAAGGGGAATTAAGGTTGCCTCTGGTACATTCTGTATTGGACACTACATACTCCAAGTGTCTGAAGACTTGGAAAGGGCTAGCACTTAAAACTAAATTTCTGGAAATTAGGGAATGCTGACCACTTAAAACAGGGAATACTATCCATGAAAACGCAGCTAGCTCCTTTTGATGCCTCCTGAATTTTGTAGTAGAGGAGACTGGTAGCTTCGTCTGTGCCCCTCAGGACTCTACAGACCTTTTTCATTTGTGTCTCCGCTCACTTCTTTCGCAGGCTGACCTGTCCCACATTTTCTGTTCCCTGGCTGGTTGGATTGACCACTCCTGCTCTGCCCACCCATGACTCCCCCTTTGCGCTGGCTCTGGGGCTTTCCCCCACCTTCCTGGCCCCACTTTGCATCCTTGCAATGGGTGAGTCAGCTCCAGCTACCTTCAGGGCTCAGCTCAGCCCTTCCCAATTCTTGTGGAAAAATGATGTTATTTCTTGAACAACTCAGCACTGATCTCATAGGAACTGTGAACCCACTAAAATCTAATTTTCAGAGGGGTTTTTTTATGATGAAATTGAGGCAACTGGGTGCAGTTGTCATTGTCCTAAGGACAGTAGGTCTTCAGGGAGCCCAAGGGAGAAAACCAGTCCTATCCTAAGCACCTGTGAGTGAAATCATCCTGCAACCCTTGAGCAGCATGTCCCTGCTGCTATCACAAGATCTTTAACATAGAAAGCCAAAAGGAGTGTCTGTGCAGTCTCAGAATTGCTCTGAACCTGAAACAAAAGCAGAGTCACTTGGCCTTCT
>VZTA01024010.1:110471-163379 GCA_013398855.1 Mohoua ochrocephala | reverse complement strand
CCAGCTACCTCAGGAAACCATCTTCATTTCTGCTGGAAAAACATGTGAAAAAATCATCAAGGCACATCGAAACGACTACAAACGCCTACAAGAGTCTAAAAATACACAGCACTGACAATGTGTGCAGCAGCAGTTATTGTCTCTGTGCTTGAGGCTGCAAACTGATAATTTCACATGCCAGCACTGAACTGAGGAGCCCAGCATCTCTACCCAAAACACAAATCATTTTAGCAATGAAACTTTACCTGTATTTGTCACCGTTATTTGCTGTTCAGTGGGAAACCGGCACATCATGGGGAGGGTTGTGCTGGCCACAGCTGCCACCCACTTGGGTTTTCTGGGCCATGTCCTCTCTTTCCAGCCCCTCTGCCTGCTTTATTTCAGCATATTTCCTCTATGCCTCAAAGTGTCTGGCTGTAGGTTATACCATAATCTGCTGCTTGCCTCTGGGTAGGCTGCCATGAAACAGGAAATTCCAAATGGAGGAGGAAGGCTTGGGGCAGAGCAGGGCTGGGCTGCTCCAGCACGGGATTCAATGCAGGGGCTGAGATCTTGAAATGACAATTAAGATCACATGGAGGACGACCCAGAAGGAGGATAGTAAATTCCTTGCATGCTCTGTAGGGCCAGTTAGGTGTGGGGACCTGAGACAGAGTGCCACAAACTACTCCTTGCCAGCCCCAAATACCCCCAGCCATGGATTTACATGAACTCCATGGTCTTCTCCACAGCTGGGGCTGCAGGAGGTAAGTGTCTTTACTCACTGAGGATCAAGAAAGCCATGTTCTGGAAAGCAGGGCTCTCCAGAGGACTCCCCAGGAAAGCCATGGACCAGAGAGTCCTGGAGTCAGCTGTCACCCTTGGACTGGCAAAAGAAAACTTCAGGTGTTGAAAAACTGATGCAGTCTTGTGAAAAAACTGTGTTTTGAATCAGTGGTAGTAAGTGGCCTGTTTAAATGGAAAACAAGGATATACCATAACTAATGGTCCAAACACGAGATGAAGTAGATGGAACATACCTTGGATTTAACGTAGGCTCACAATTAATAAATATCTGCAAGAGAGTGTGTCAAAAGTAAAAAGCATTTCATTTTAATCTGTCAGAGAGGTATGTATGCCAGGAACCATAAGAGACAGCGGTGTGGATTAGGATGTCCAGTCATCACCACACTTTTTGAAAGCTACTGTCTGTGAGTGTTCCAAGTGCTGTTGGCAGGCTGGTGCCATGGATGGAGCGGAGATCTGCCACAAAATCATTTTTCAGCCTTAACCTCTCAGCCCCTCTTTGTGTTCTGCTCCTTAAAATGGCAACAGCTTCCTGTGCACAGCTCTCGGGAGAACAGCGGGGTCCGTGCACCGATGTGTGGCACTCCGTGAGACCTCGGAATGGAAAATACCACGTGCCATATCAAAATACAGTGCCTGGGGACAGGGGTTAGTGGTCAAAATAGCAGTTTTGGTTGGACTCAATGATCTTAGAGGTCTCTTCCAACCTGTGATTCCATGTAAGTGTACCATATAAGTACCATGTAAATGGAAAGCACCCTGCTGCACTGCTGCTGCTGCTTTCCAGCAGGCCGGAGCAGGGCTGATGGTTCCCTGTGGGGGGATCCCTGCAGGCTCTGTTGTTTATGCCTTCATTAGAAGGAAGATCAGCTAACATAAATTTCCTCTCCCCGTCCTTGGAAAGGGTGGGTGCTTCAAGTGATATCTGCCCTGTTAATCAGTTCCACCTCTACCAGCCCTCGGTTGCATCTGCTCTCAGGGAAGTGCTGCTCCTGAGTGAGCAGTGCAAAAGCTCAGGTCACAGATCATTTCTTCACCTCTCAATTTCACAGTACTAAAGACTTTCCATCAGGCTGCTGCTTGGCTGGCTTTTTAAATTAAGCATCGCTGTTAATTGCATGGATGCAAATCCGAGTGCCACAGAGAAGAAAGTGCTGTGTGTCTTGGTACGACGTGAAGTCAGTGTGGGTTGTGTAGGTTCATACCCATGCCTGGTGCATATATGACAGGTATGAAGCAACTGGGGCACGTGTAGATTTTTCTTCAGTGGATTTGGTGTGTTTGGGCTGCAGCTTGAAGTTGCAGTGGGGTGTGCAGGGAGAGCTGGTTTTTAGTTGTTAAGTCAGCAGAGAGAGAGCATGCTCACAAAAGGGGCACTCGCTGTGCTCCCAGGGAGACTTTACCTTGGTTCACACTTTTTTCTTCCCTCCTGCAGTACAACAGTCAAGCCACAAATCTTGAGGAACAGGAAAGAAAATCCATACACGAACTGAAAATTTACTGTCAGGTAGAGCAGCCAAATAACAGCTTTTCAACCCAATTTCCATTAAGGTGCTCTCGGGCTAGCTTAGCAGAGCTCTGGAAAGGTAACATGCACATGAAGATGAAGAATAATAACAGTAATTCTTCTTGAAAAGCTCCCACGCCAGAACACTCAGAAAGCTGTGCTGTGGGATAAGAAAATCATGATGTTGTAACTCACGTTAAAAATGTGGAGGGTGAACAGTCGTGTTGCCATTTGCACCTAAAAAATACCATTCTTAACTAATTTTTTCATGTGTCCTTGAGAAGTCTGGTGAGGCACAGGATGCTGATGAAGGTGGTGGTGGAAAGGAAGGTTTGTTGTCGCAGACCCATGCTGAGGTTACCTGTTTCCACGGCCTTAAAGTTGAGATTCGGTAAATGCGTGGCTGCACGGCTCCTGCCCTTAGTCATTAACACACTTCTAATAGCAGGGGCAGTGCAGGGAGGTGACAGTGTTTTGCCTGCACTGCACACACTGACTGGTTCCTGGGCACTTTCTCTCTCTATGTGTCTGTGTCTGTGTCCACACACACACAGAGCAGTGCACACTCAACAGTCACAAATACGAAGAGCACAATTTGCACCCCAGGGAAACTGGTTGCTCGCTTGGTGCTTCTGTGTCATGGATTGCAAACCTGAAGAACCAAGGCACAACCTGTGCTTACCTTTACAACTCCAGGGCTGCCACAGTGGCTTTTGAAGATCCTGGGTGCAAATCTATATTGTCTTTTGTTTTGACAAAAGCCCACGTCATGAAGGGGAGGTGTGCTTGTGCTCAAGTTCACCGCTTCCTCTGAGTGCTCCCCTTGCCTGCTTCTCATACCCCCTGTGAACCAGCAATAGCAGAATCCCAGTTTCAATTGTGAACATGGATTTTTATGGGACTTTGGAACATTTGATGGATTTGTATGGGATTTCAGATCCTCTGAGGGACTGCACAGACTGAGTGAATCACTGGATCTGGACAAAAACCTTCCCAAAAATCCCCAGATGTCATCTGGAACTCCCTGTCTCTCTCTGCAGATCATGCTCTTAGTTCAATCAATAAATAAAATATTTTAAAAAATAGAAAAGAGGGGAGAAACAGAGAGAGCAAAGGGAGAAACAGAGAAATTTGCAGCATTATAGAATTGTTTTAAAAATACAGTTTCTTTGTGGCTCTTCTCTTCTTTAACCGACGTTAGATGTTAATTTCTGAAGGATCGAAGTGTGGTTATTTTTTCCTCATCTGGTATTTTCAGTCAAAGTATTCTATCTTTTCCTTTAATTTCCGTGGAAACTCTCTGCCCTGACTTTTCAACAATTCAGTCAGATCTACTGGAAGAACAGCAGCAGAATTTCTATATATGGCTGGATTGTCTCCGTACCTCCAATTTCCCATGATTCACAGGACTGCCTTACAGGTTTTTTACATTCCTCCTATGCAATGGCTGACACGTAGAGTCGATAATTACAGCTAAATATACACATATGGATACTGAATAAATTTAATTTTCTTCTGTCACTCTTACCATTCCGGTTTGTGACACATCTAGACGTGTCAGTTGACTTAAATGACTTTTTGCCATTTTGCATGTTCTGTCTCTCCCACGAGTTAGCTCCACAGCTGTGTCAGGAATGCTTTCTGATGACACTGCTGCATTTCAAAATTGTGCAGGTGAGCTCAGGAGCTATTTCTTTTTCTCATTCAAATATTTAAGCTGATTTGTCACTACTGACTCAATCTCTTTATTGCTTTGTGTGGCAGTTGTCATCCCTCTGTAAGACACTTTGGGCTTTGGGATGTTCTGTGATTTTAGAGGAACAAAGCTGCAGTCCATAATTTCCCCTTTTGTTGTGGCCTGGAGCAGAAAATATCCTGCTGTGAATTGCTTGAGCAGAAACTTTGAAAGAAAAAATGACATTACATTAATGTAAATAAAATCCTAGAGGCAAAGTGATGGTTGTGCAACACCAGTGCTGGGAATTAAATACAAAAAACAGCTTAGAAGGTTTACACAGAGCACTACAGGTACAGCTGCTTTTGAGGCACAGGTGGGCTTGGCAGCTTCTTTAGATCCTTCCACTCCAGGTGAGCTCTTCCTTCAATCATCTTCAGTTCTTCAGACATGTACAATTCTTTTCTGGTCCCTCCAGCCAACCTGTGCCAGATCAGCAGACTTGCTCTTCCAAGAGAGGTGTATTTTTTCACTCTGAATGTCACATCTCGACAGCCTCCCTGTGCATGTTGCAGAGGTGATAAATGTAACCGTGCTTTTTTCTTTTTTTTTTATATGGGAGTTATTTTATTTGTTCCTCTCATTACTGTACCACTCCAGACAGTTCGCAGAGATCTCCTCCATGACTGAAATTCATCCTCAGTCCAGAGCTGCTGGACACAGAGCAGGTGCCCTCTAATTTCCCATTTCAAATACCCAGCCCTGGAAAGCCTTTCGCATGTGGTCTCTCTCCAGCAATGCCACCCAAGCAAAGGCCACTCCGAAGCTACCAGGTGGATGGAATGTTTTTGGGGGAGCTACCAGCAGTCTAAACCCGTGTGGGTACGTGTTTTTCTCTGGCTGAACTTCTGGGTCCTCTGTGCTGCACTGCGTAATGCCTTCAACTTCACAGCAGTTGTGTTGTCAGTGACAGCGCCAGAGAAACACCTCTCTGCTCTGTGACAGCAGTGACTAGCAGCTCTCCTAAGAGCATTTCACGTGCTTCAAGCTCTTTCCCAGAGAGAGCATACCTAATTTTAGTTTAAATGGATGTTAATTTGACATGTGGATTTGAATAACTGAGATAAATTCTTGGCTTTTTGACATTAAAATTTATTAAGTGACAAGCGCTTTTTGAATACTGTTATTTTCTGAAAGGTTCTTTTTCTCTATGGCACCTAATAATAAAGCTCTAACACATAGGAGTCCTGAATTTGTAGGAAGTTGCACTGAATGGTCTAATAGGTCATTTTCATCTCTGCCTTACATGGCAATAATAGAATAATAATCGCAAGGTTGCAAAACATTCCTACCCTAGCTGAATCAGCTGGCTTTTTTTTTTTTTGGACTGGTTATTCATTGAACAATAAATATTCATGGATTTGACAGGAAAGACATAGTGCATAATTTAACTTGAGCAAAATTAAACAGGACAGGCAGCCTTATCCTTCAGTAGATCACAAAGGACTGAACTTGAGTGACAGCCTTGACTGACAGCCTAAGAATGCCTGACAGTCGCAGAAGTATCAGATTCTTTAACAGCAATTGTAAAGGCTTCTTACATTGTGTCCTTGGCTCTATTCAGAGCTAAAATCCTGTATAGAAGGAGAATGAGCTACTAATGCTACCATTCCAGAGAAAAATTCAATACCTGGTGCTTTTCACTGTTGCTTTTGTCCCCCGTGTTCTTCTTGGATGTACAGACGGTCAAATGGAGATTTGTCTCTGGAACAGCCTGTACAGCTCAACTTGGAAAACATAAAACATCTGAGTTTGGTTTCTGAAGAGGAAATAAAAACTGCAGTTGCTGTGCCAAAGCTTGGCAGAGGACTCTGGTTCTGTACTCACATCACACAAAATCATGGTGGTGGGCCAGTGGAACAGGTTGCCTAGAGGGGTGGTAGCTGCCCCAACCCGGGAAATTTGCAAGGTCAGGTTGGGCAGGGCTCTGACCAACCTGATCTACATAGAGATGTCCCTGCTCATTGCAGAGGGGTTGGACTAGGTAGACTTTAAAGGTTCCTTCCAGCCCAAACTATTCTATGATTCCATGAAATATTGCTAAATACTGACCACGTGTTGCATTACAGTTGTTGAGGATTTTCTGTCAGAGGCTCCTGTATCTGCACTGGCAACATGAGCTCAGCAGATGAAAAATAATTCCAGTCCCTGTATGCACCCTCTCCTGCTCTTACACACACACTGTCGTGGTTTGACACTGGCCCAACACCAGGCACCCACGAGAGCCACTCGCTCACCCTCCCAGCCACAGCTGGGCAGAGGAGAGAGGGGAAAAAAATTANAGCAATAAAGAGATTGAGTCAGTAGTGACAAATCAGCTTAAATATTTGAATGAGAAAAAGAAATAGCTCCTGAGCTCACCTGCACAATTTTGAAATGCAGCAGTGTCATCAGAAAGCATTCCTGACACAGCTGTGGAGCTAACTCGTGGGAGAGACAGAACATGCAAAATGGCAAAAAGTCATTTAAGTCAACTGACACGTCTAGATGTGTCACAAACCGGAATGGTAAGAGTGACAGAAGAAAATTAAATTTATTCAGTATACATATTCAGTATACATATTCAGTATACCCCCGTGAGGCCCTGAGGTCCCTCCTTACAGGAGACAGTTCTCCGTGAAGTTTCCCAGCGTGGGTCCACTCTCACGAGCAGCAGCCATACCTCACCTGCTGCAGCATGAGCCCCTCCCACGGGCACACAGCCCTCCCAAAACTGCTGTGCCGTGGGTCTCTCTTTCCACGGGGTGCAGTCCTCCAAGGACAGGCTGCTCCAGCCTGGAAGCAGGGCCCTCTCTCTCCACCGGGTCTCCCACTGGATCACAGCCTCCTCTAGGCACCCACCCGCTCCGGCACGGGCACCTCCCCCAGGGGCTGCGGGTGGATCTCTGCATCCCCCGTGGATCCCCATGGGCTGCAGGGGCACAGCTGCTTCACCATGGTCTGAACCACGGCCTGCAGAGGAATCTCAGCTCCGGTACCTGGAGCACCTCCTCCCCCTCCTTCTTCACTGACCTTGGTGTTGCCATGTTGTTTTCCCTCACATGTTCTCACCTCCTCCTCTTCTCTGGCTAGAAGCGAAACTGTGAGACTTTGTTTTGATTTTCTTCTTAAATCTGTCATCACAGAGGTGTTACCAACCTCTCTCATTGGCCCAGTTTCGGCCAGCAGCATGTCCATCTTCAGAGCCATCAGAGATTGGCTCTGCCGGACATGGTGGAAACTTCCAGGAGGTTCTCACAGGAGCCCCCTCTGTGGCCCCTCTGCTACCAAGAACCAGGCCAAGCAAACCCAATACACGCACAAATATACACAAACTGATACATTTATTTCTCTCTTGCCGAGGTACTTGCTGCCAACTTTCCCTCCAGCTTGCATGTTTTCCCACATACTGCTGATTTCTGTCATCCTTCCCACTTCTTCCCTGCCCTCTGTTCATGTCAGCAAGGCTGATGCCAAAACTTCTCTCAGACAGACACCAGATGAGGGAGGCTCACCTGAGAGGGTAAATGTTCCCGTCGTGCTCCCAAGAGCATTGAGAAATTAAATGTTCCACCAAACCTGGTGGAAGAGCACAAGTTGTCTCATTGGGACTCAAGTGTTAACTGTGACCCTTAAATACTGGGGATCTGACTGCTGCCATTTATCAGTGTCTTATTTAGTTGATGTATACTGCACTGAGTTAGGTGAGCTGCTCTGAGCTCCAGAAGATTATCTCAGCCATGAAGTTCCTACCTCCTTGTGACTTTACTCACCCACACGTGTCCTGTTGACGGGCCAGGAAACCAGAGGTGTACCCCGTTCCTTAGGCTGCAGAACCTCAAAAGAATGAATAATGTCCTTAAAACATGAGTGCAATGTCTTTAAAGAAAACCACACTAAAACCCCTCCTCTGATTTACACCAAGGATGACAGACACTATTTTAGACAACTGGTTGAAATTCAGCACTACTTAAATAAAGTGTCCACTTCAGTATGCGTGGCTTTTCACATGTTTCTGAGCCTAGCACAAAAATTCGTGCTTTTTCCCTGTGGAGATATCCTCTCTCAGGACCAAAAGTCTCCATCCAGATCGATGTTTTATACTCCTTAAGGCTATTTCATACTCCTGGAGGGCCTCCTTATCTTCTCCAGGAGAACTGTTTTATCTGTCCACAGAGTTTCCTTTTCTTCCCATAGAATGCTGTCCTCATCCAGAAGGGCCCCGTCTTTCTCCCAGAGGAGATGATCTTTCCAGAAATCCTTATCTCAGGATTTCTCCAAGTAATTTCCTACCATGATTCCAGGTTTGAAGAGGGGTGAGGAGCTGTGCCAGGACCAGCCTTTTGCACTGCACTGCTCCCTGCATCCCAGATCAGCAGGTTCCCATCTGAGGGACAGACACCTCTGCCCTTTTCCCTCTGGTGCTCGAGGAACTCTCGTCTGTCTGACCCTTGGCAGTCTCCTGCCCCTTCACAGACTCCCCCAAAATATTTACAGCTTCCAAAATCACATGAAACTTGAACAATGAAGAGAAGACAAAAATCTCATTTTCCGTTCACTATTCCACCTCATAATTCTACAGCTAGGATTCAAGGGGCTTACTTATTTATCCTGTTTCATAAGATTTATTATGACTTTTTGCACAGTGCCTCCAGCTCACAGAGGGAGTAGGTTGCGTTATAAATAAAAAAATGCCCTTTGCAGCAGTTTCAGCCTGGTTTCTTTGCAAAAAAGACTTGCTCATGAAAGCATGGCAGAGGAGCAGTAACCCAAAGCAGGGAGAAACAAGGAATCATTTCTTCTTCCCTCCTGCCCTTTCAGGGTTCAGCTGAAAAATTTCTTAGGAAAACAAATTTGACTCTGACATGGAGGAAGCGACCCAGGTGCCTGAACAGAAGCATCCAATGCCATTTTTAACTCTGCACCCCTCTGCAGGTGGTCTGTTAAAAGACAATACATAGGAGACCTATGTCCTTCGGGAGCTGCAGGTGAAAGCTGAGGGAGATATCCCAACATATACTGGGCACGGGGCACCCCGGTGGATGAGCGAGTCCCACCTCGGAGTCTGCCTCTAATTCATGTGGCTAAAGTTTCCTTTGGACTAGAGAAAATCAGGAAATCATTTTGCTTTTACGAGGCTTCCATCTCCTGAACATGCATGGCATGATACAAATAAGACCATGAGAGCTTTTTCTCATGTGGTACAGTAAAAAATTGCCATTTGATCTTTTACTGTGCTCCTGAGGCAGGCTTATAAAGATGTAGGGTAATTATGTCAGAGTACATTTTTCAATTAAAACAGCATTATTATCTCACAGAAAATGACTAAATTATATCATTTTGTTCCACAAGTCTGCCAACACTCTTTTGGTTGCTATCATAATAATTTTCTGCAGACAAATCTAAGAGTGCAGAACTAATGGCTAACAAGTCTGATGCTAGTTTAGATCTGTTCTCTGACTAGAGAGAGGCCTTATGTGAACAGATGTAAAATGAATTTGAAAAAAAATTATGTCTTTACTTGTTAAGACTCTTGTTATTCTTCTCTGCTACCATCTCTTACCATCAAAAGAAATAAAGCCCCAAAAATTGTGTCATGCTGCTGGAAAACTTAGCATTTTGAAAACTCTAGAACAGAGACACGCAACACTTAGAGAAGTGCAGTCCTAATGGCAGCTGGGTCTGTGATACCCACTGGTGACTGTGATCCAGTGTTCACCTTGTCAGAGACTGGAAACAGTTCATGCCTCAAACATTGATATAAAGTTTTGTTCGTTATAAAGAAGCTACAACCAAAGAAGCCCCCCTGAAGACTGGGACTTTGGACTGAAAAACAAACTGCTGATTAGATAAAGGGAAACCTATTGTTCAGTCATCTCAGGCTGAGGGAAAGGTCTGCACCCACAGAAGGCCAAAGGCACCAGCTGCGCTGAGTTTGGGGTGGGGGAGAGCACAGCTCACAGAAGCCAGGTTTACACAGACTCCCCCCCAACTGAAAGGGGAGGAGGAGGTTTTGGGTGCATGGTGTAACCTCTGGTCAGAGGCAATAAACACCCATCCTCCGATTACACAAACCGGCCCAGCTGTGGAACCCCCAACCCCACAGGCCACATCCATGGGACTTTCACGTGAGAGGCAGCCGAGGGGGAGTCAGAACCCATCAAAGACCCCCCAAAGTGCCAGGCCTTGTGCCACAGGACTGCTCGTGACCCAGAGCCTGCTGCAAGAGACTGCCCTGCCCCCCTGCCCCGGGGGACATGCCTGGACATTGCCACCTGGCTGGAGGATATATTAACTCATGGGATTCTATGCTTGCTCGGGGGACCTTCACCACCAAGAAGAGCAGCTGGAGAGGACTGATGGAGCATCGCTGGGATCCACGGAGTGGTGATATTCTTTTTATTCTGTCCCTGGCACTCCCTGTCCCCCCCACTTAATTCCTACTCCTTTCTCTCTCCCTTTTTCTTTCTCTCATATTTACTATACAATAAAATCCATATTATTGTCACTGCCATATATTCTCGTTTGCACCTTAATTCGGGCAGAGGAATTTCTCAAAGAACTTTCATAACAACTGGGTCATAACACACCTACAGTGACCTAATTTCACGAAGTTTGGAACCATTGGTTTGAAGTCCAGTGATGCTGGGTGGAGCTGGAAGGAGTTACTGGGCTCCTGGCAGGCTATGAGCCAAAACGAGTACTTTGCTCCATATTCATGCTGGTTGCTTCTGAAGCATAATAAAACCCATCTGCGGGTTTTATTGCCCTCACAGGCTCCCCTGCTTGGGAAAACTGTCTGGAAGACACAAACAGCACATACACTAAATGTTAGACACATTCTCAGATTGTGTCGTTATGGTTGTATGACTGAATCTGGCAGCCAGGGGAAGTGCTACTGTATCTTGTGTTATTTGAACTAAAACAAATGATGGAGCTAAAGCTGAGCATGGATACAGCCAAGAGCAGATGGTTTCCAAAGGAAAACCTGTGATCCTAAATCCACCTGAAAGCTTGCTCTAGGAGAATAGCCTGACTTTTATAATGGGTTGGTTCCACTAAAGTCATTGGGAAGAAGTGGTAGATGAGTGGATTAGAAAATCAGGTCTGTCTTTAAAGTAGGTATAAACCTACTCATAAACCATAAACCTGGGTTTATGTTTCTAGTTTTTGAAATTCTGGTTATTTGAACACCTTCTCTGTGAAAGTGTGCAATATTTTAATTATTAATTATGTACATTTTAAATACATTTAGTGCAATTCAGCCCCTGATCCTGCAGGACGTGAAAGAGGCGCTTCACTGACAGAAGTTGTCTCTATTTTTCCACTGAAATTGTCTTAAAATTTAGGCAGGAGTGCTCAGTTTCTGCTTGGCTGTAGAATGTTTCACTGAGTCACAGTGACCTCTTTGTGAGACCTTGAGCCAAATTCACTTCACTAACCCAGATTCTTTGATGATAAAATCAACCAGCCAGCCAGCAACTGAGGACAGGCAGGAAGAATGAGATGTTTCAAGAGGACTGTAGGAGAAACCAAGATTAAAAACCATCATGATTGCTAGGAGATAACCCTTGGAAATCTGTCCCAGCTTTTTCTGTTTCAAGGCTTTTTCAAATGTCCCAGTACTTCAGTGAAAAGCAGCCTCGACTAAAATACTTCCTTGTCTGAACTTCAGAAAACACTTTTTTTACAGGGGAATAGACACAATTCTGTTCATTAAGGAAGTCTTGCTCTCGGGGACAGCCTCTCAGTCTTCTTCCCAGGTGAGATATTTTCTTCTTTGTAAATGGCAGTGGAAAAGTTTTTCCTTCTTCTCCCAGTTTGCTTCATCCCTTCCTCCAGGAGCTGTTCCATGGAAAGAACACTGTTCAGTCAAATACTTTCTGAATTTTTAGCAAAACATTGTTTTTCTAGACAAGAGGTTTTGGTGATGCAAGAGCAGCCAACAGCACACTAATCACTGTGTACAGTGGTGACATGCTGAATGAAACCTTTGGGTATCAATTTTTGACATTTGAGCACCTGCCATGAATTTGTGAAGTTGCAGTAGCAGGATACATCATTTCTTTCTCTTCTGGTTTTCTTCCGTCCTCCTCACAAAGTAAATTCTGCTACCAAAGAGGACAAAGACTCCTCATCCATTGCCATTTCAACACAAATTTCCTGGTTATATATGGAGATGAATTTCACTCCAAAGTGCTTTCAACATCACTGCTACCAGTAACATCCTTCCTGGGAAGGACTAGATGGATAAAACTTTGCTCTCTGGCACATCAGTAAAAAACTCCTATGCTTTTCCTTTCAAGGATGAGGAGCGGGAAGCTCTCAACACCTCTTCTTGTGAGGAAAGCGTAACTGGAACTTTGATATTTGGATGGATTCTGTGTATGGAGCATTTCTAGGACCCTTTTCACCTCTTGAATCCCACCACAGAGCCCACTGGCTGTACAGAGCAGCTCTCCACTGACCTTAGTGTCAGCTGGGACATCCCAACAGCAACATTTCAGTGCCTGCAATTTGGACCTGATTCCCAGGCAGGAGCCCAGCAGCAGTGGGCACGAGTGCATGCCATACTCATACCCAGGTCATCAGATGCCACCCATTAGATGGCAGCAGTTCAATTTGTCTTCATTTGCTGCTGTCCCAGAGAGGGCTCTGTGCAGGGAGGAAAGGCTTTGCTCTTTGGTGACACTGCCACTTCCACTGTGTACCAGTGGGCAGGGACCTCAAAGTGGGTGGGTGACTGCTCTGCCCCAGTGGTCCTCCATCCATCACTAAAATAGCAGCAGTCGCTTTCTGACCAACGTATGGAGCTGGAAAGGTTTCCTCACCCGTCCAAAGGCTTCAATTTCTGCCCATGTGGAGGTGAATTGTTCAAGGGAGCATCTGTGTTCCTGGAAAAGTTACTGTGCACAGGAGGGACCATCTGTTGTTGCTGCAAGTGCTCAGGTATCTTTGGATCTGGGAAGTAGGTATTTTTAGAGAGAAAATGAGATGGCAGGAGTTACAGAATCCCAAAATATCTTCACTGACTTTAGGCAAAGCTCTGTATATACCATATATGCCATATGTTTTGTGGAAGGAACTTCAGGCACCTTCCAGTGGTGAATCAAGCCAAGTTTTGGTTACAACTCCACTCTTTAAGACTCGGCTTTAGCAAAAAAAGACCTCTTGAGTTCTCAGGTTCGGTGTCCTTCTTTCACAGTTGCTCCATCACATCATCACCTTACAAAAGCAGTAATATGATGCAGAGAGGCCTTTCCAGGACAGCCTTCTGACCCCTGCACACAACCCTGTGCACACTGTGTGTGCACAGCTCAAGAAATTATGAGAAATCATCTAAACAAACCTACCCCAAACACAATGGTGCCAGCAAAAAAACCCCCAACAACCAAACAACAAAAACAAACCAAAAAACAAGCCCCAAAGTAAGACCTTCAGCTGGTTAATTTAATGAATTTAAACTTAGAGCAACTGTAGATGATCTGAAGTTTCAGACCAGTTTGTTTCAGATCGAATGAAGAGCTCGTGCATCTGGTAGTCCTCTCAGCCTAATGAAAGACATTTTCTATAGGCAGTGAGAAGCTGTTTCCTACCCTTGCTACTCCGATGGTTTAGAAATCAGATTCCATTTAATGGCCCATTTATACTCACTTGATCTAAATATTTTTTAAATTATCATTTTGCATAAGCAGTTCTTTATCCTTGGTATATTTACATAGATCAATTCTATGCCCTCAGCCTTTGTCTTAGTAGCCTAAGTTAGCTGAACACTGTAGATTGAGTTGAAAAAATAGATTCACCATACCTTTCTTTTTTAAATGACTTTTCTCTTTCTTTCTTTCTTTGTCTTTCTTCCTGTCTTTCTTTCTTTCTTTCTTTCCTCTTCTCTATTGTTGCTATATAACTTTTAGCAAAATATGTTAACATTTTTAGCAAACATAAATATTGGCATTTTCCTAATGCTAATTACATTAAAGTCATCAGTGTCAATTAAAATGACTCACCATATGTTTTTAATATTGTTATTATTCATGAAATTAATCCACAGGGGTCCCATCAGCCTTGGCACTCAGGCTTCATGTTGCTTGTACAAAACAGAGCAGTGATCATGCTGGAGAATTTAGCTAAAATTTAGAAATTCAATAGAGGGAAGAAAGTGCATCATCACCTCTATTTCACAGCTCAAAACCAAAGATCAGATAAAAAGTGCTTTCATAGCTACCAAATGACCAATATGTGCTCATGCCAGACTGAGCAGCAAAGCCTTAGGCTCATTAAGGAAAAGCTGAATATTTATTATAATTCACGTGGATCTGATGTTCTTGAATAGTAGATTTGCCAGGTCAGGTGAAGCATGGGCAAGCTTTCCTGGAAATTAAGTATTAAATCTTAGGCTGTAAGTCACCTGAAGTAATCAGTGAACTGAGGGAAGAGATCACTAAAATTACCTCACCAGAAGGGACTGTCCTTGTGGAAGTCTTCCAAAGCAGTGGTTTGGCTCTGAACCCCTCAAAGGGGAACACTCAGAATGGTAAGATTAAAAAAATAAACCACAAAAAAACTAACACAATTTTTTTCTGTGAGGTCATACAGGTACCTGTTACACAGAGGCAGGATTTGAGCCAAGCAGACTCTGAAGAGAACACGGAGCAGCCCCATGAGACACAGCTGCGAGGAGAGCTCTGGCAGGCTCTGCTCTAGCAGCACTAATCCACTGCTCCTCATGCTCTCTCTGTGAGCCTTACAGCTCGCTTCAGTCGAAGAGGACTTGGGGAAGTGCTGCCCCGAGGAGACAGTATGAAAACAAAGGACACCTTGTGAATGCTGTTGCCCTCTGGTGTGCTCAATGCACAGGACACGTTGCTTCCCCGCTTCGCCAAGGGCTGTGCTGGAGGCACTCAGAGCCCACCCAACGTGCAAGGGAACATGACTTAGTTTCGACATTGTCCCCATTTTGAGTGGAGTTGGGGAATGCTAAGGTTGTGGACCGGGAGCTGCAGCCCCCGAGTCAGGTCTGGGAACTTGCTTGTGTATCTACACACCGCATGAACACCTCCACACCTCCTGCTTGGACGCTTGTCCTCCCGGTTCTGTCCTGAGCCTGTGAGCACAGTGCCATCTGGTGAGACGTCTGCAGCCCAAATAGCCTCACCTCTCACAAAGCCTTTTGGATGGGGAAACCTAAAACTGAGCCTAAATGCCAGCACACCTCTGAGACATATTTTCACCAGGAGAAGCAAAGATAGGCCTGGAATTTCACCAAAAATAGATCATTTGCACCAGTCTGCTTGCTCAGGTATCAGCCAGAGGCTGGATTTACTATGGCCCCAAGCTGAGCTGGCTCCTAGCCCAGCCTTCATCCACTGCAAGTAGGTCTAAAGTTGAATTCTTTGGAACCTGAAGCCCAGGATATGAAGAGTCCTTGAACCCAAAGGGAGCCCAAAACACTGGATTTGTTATGCCATGATAACACTCTATCAGCTACCTGGAGAACTGCTCCCACAGAGGTCCTTCGGCAGAGGAAGACCTTGGGGTTCCCAGGGAATCTCCTTTGGCTCTTGCTCAAAAAGGAACTGGCCTGGAGGGAAATGCTGCTGCCGAATAAAGTGACTTCTTTATGAAGTGCTTAGGGCCTGCTCCAGATGTGCCCTCTTGTCCAGCCATGAGAAAATGTTCTGTGCATGGCAACACACGGCTGTGAGAAGTCCCGGACTTGGCTGCCACCAAAAGATCCTTCTCACAAGCATCCCACGAGCACAAACTCCCACCTTGGACCTCTCAGCTGCAGCCTGAGACCAGGCCTTGTGTTAAGCAATGATGATCAGGAATCAGTGGGGTAATTTCTAGTCTATGGGACTTGGAGGGGCTCCATAAAGCAAGATTTTATCTTTCAAAGTAGAGATTTTAATGCATTACTTACATATACTCACATCCAGATGCATAGAGGGGAGGGTTGTTTCTCCCTTGGGTTAGGGACAGCACACCCCACCTCCCACCCCCATTACAACCCTACAGAAGAAAGAAAGACAAACTTAACCAACTCCTGTCATTCCTGCCTGCCCAGATCACAGGGATGACTTTAGGATCCATACTGCAGATAACTAAATGAGGCTGTCAGCAACATGGGTACTTACACACACCGCAGGTGTCCAGCCCCATATCACAGTGCAGAGGGAGCCAGTGCAGGAACAGACAAATAGAGACTTCTAGAATTGTTTGAGGTGCCCTCAATTACCCACCTATCCAGGGCTAGCAGATATGAGACAAGACCTACACCCTTCTGAGTAGGCCAGGTAGAATGCACTTAGGGAAAAACATCAGATCTTCCCTCTCTGCAGACCCTAATGGGAGCTCCTGGGTAGACATCTCTATTCGACTCTCAGCTGATCCATTAGTGAGAGTGAACAAAATCCTGTTTCTCGGTTCAGCTGCACAGCAAACTTTATTTTTTGGGGTTTTTTTGTTTGTTTTTTAAGGGGTTTTTTTGGTGGGTTTTTTTTGTTGGTTTTGTTTTGTTGGGGTTTTTTTTTGTTTCCTTTCTTTTTTCCCCAGAAATCACATATTCAGATAATTGCAATGAAGACTTCTCTCTCCACACACGTTCATACTGCACTGAACTCCACCCTAGCTCATTTGTGGTCACTCGACTGTCCTGTGGCATTCCTGGTTTTTCTCGTTATCATTCACCATAATCACTCTACAGCAAACACACAGTTCTGTTCCTCATGAGTTAAGGCTACAAGTAGGGGTTGTGCTCCTCCCTTTTGGAGGGCTAGAATTTTCAGTTCTGTTGAACAGATACTGTGCTAAATATGGTTTACTATCCTCCAGCTGAGGACAAACACACTGAAAGGTGGCAAAAGGCCTATCTCACGAGTGAGAAAATGAAATTAAAAAAATGAAAATGCACAATGTTATCTTCTGTTGTCAACAGAACAGCACTTTTTATTATGTCTGTATGCAATGGGAATATTAACTCTGATATGCGGAAGTGCAAATTAAACTGCTGATTTAGATTATCATATTTCACGAATAGTAACTTTACAGGCTTTTTTTTTTTCCATTCCATGTAAAACCGCTGTGAGTTATAAGGCTTTTTTGTCAACTATATCTTATAAGTGAGAGGTTTATATTCCTGCTGCTATATTAAAGGAGGTATTTTGCTGCTAGGAGAGTTCAGCATTTTATTCGACTGTAGTAACTTTCCCTCATACTCTAGCACAAAGCACAATTAAGACAGAAATGTTCAGTAGCTTTATTATGCCCTTGTGTGAGGAGCTAATCCTTTTTTCCCCCACTTCATTTTTCAGGGATTCCCACAGGGTTTTGCAAACTCCACACATTTGTCTAGCACACTCTGTAGTGGCATAAGCAAAGAATACATGGACCTCAACAGAGGCTTGTATTTTTAGTAATTCCACTTTCTCTTAATGCAAGTTTCAAGAGTACTGGAATTTCCCAGTAAATATTCTGGGCTTGTGGGTAAACTTTGCTCACATTAATTTGGGCAATTGGTGGATAAGCAGCAGAACAGAGGACTGGAACTTTTAAAGAAATGTATTTATTATTTAAAGGAAAATTTTCTTGACACAGAACAACATACAGGTTCACCTCCTGAACTACCAGAGGGAGACAATCTCTGATGAATGCCATTCAATAAAAATGAAATAAAGCTTTTTTTTTCTCTCTATAGGAAACTAGCAAACATTCCTAAGGAAGTAATTTCATTAGTAACTTTTCAAGCACTGGAGTTTTGGTTTAGCCTGGCTTCCTATGGAAACACACCATGTGCCTTTGTTGCCCTGGGTTCTGCTGTCTGGTTGTTCCCTCTGATAACTTGCAAATCTATTTGCCAACTTTGATTGAATTTGATAGAACAAGGGAAGACTCAGTGATACAAGCAAATGAGGTGAGGACAGCTGGCCCATTACCCTGCCTTGGATGGACAATGGCTATGGGCCCAGGGAACATCTCTTGTTACTTTCCCAGGATTATCTCCCGGGATCTGGGGCTGGAGGTTCACAGGTATCCCAAGCCACAGCTGCTACTTTTGTGTCTTGTAATCTTTCCTCCAAAACCAAGGCAAATCTCATCCTATTCTGCTCGTGTGATGCATATTTAAAGTGGAAAAAGAGGCCCTCTGAACAACCTGACTGAGTGAAAGCTGCAACACAGTTATCCCTTACTAGACTTTATTAAAGTTACTTTCCCTGGAGGTTATCCAGCACACTTTGTCTCTTGTCTCTCTGTTCCTTAGGCCTCAATTACATTGTGATAAATTATCCTGAGTAAGAGCAGGCGTGAAGCAGACAGTCTGATATTTTCTCATTTTCTGCCTTACCTCCTGGGCATTGCCAAGTAGAGTGCCATGGAGACCGGCACATAAACATCCCTTCCCCGAGACAGTCTTGTGGGAAGAAGTCAAGGAACTGAAACATCCACAGCAGCAGGCTTCACCTGGCGCTGTAATTTATAGTGACAGCCACACAAAACATTTTCTCAGCGATGCACGTGAGAGCATCTGATCCCGTGTGTGTCAGCAGGCTGAAGCATTTCACAGCTTCTGCTCTGCACCGAGCTCCGCAGCTTCCAGACCATCCCAGGGGATGGAGATGGTCACCTCCTGGCTCTCAGAGCCCGGGGGACTTTGGGCTGGGCACACAGCGACTCACTGCGTCGATAGCACTTCTAGTCTCAGTATCTTCTTAAGGCTGCCTTAACATTGTCCTTCAGAAACACCAGAATCAAACAGTTTAATGGTACTACTAAGTGTCACTGTCAACACTGGCTGTGCTTGCCACAGGAACTCTTGGTCCTTATTATTTTTTTCTATGATCTTCTTGTGATGATTGAATGTTATAATTTCCAGGATTCCCACAGGCAATCATTAAAATGCTGGTAAGTTGGTATTGATGATTGGTTTCCACTGCACTAGCAGAGTATTTCTCAGCAGATAAGTACACATTTTTTGCCTTGAACAGTGAAAGAAATGTACACTGAATTTCCTTCCCACTGGCTGTTTATATATCAACACACAAGGATAATTTACACAAGAAAATATAACATTCATGATTGCATCTAGCATTTACGAAAACAGTCAGGTTCTTCCAATTTGAAAAGAAAAAATTACGTAGGACATGAGGGACTATTTCTATGTCGTTTTTGACTTCTGAGTCATCAAGTCAGGAGAAGGCCCTGTGGCAAAAGTGCTCACCCTGTATGTAGGGTGAAAATAAACGGAACATGAATACAAGCTGGAAAGGAGAGAGCATCTCCACATGGCCCTTCCCCCTCCATGCTAACCATTAAGTACCCAGGAAAACTCATGGTGAAGTGCAACCACTTCCAAAAGGGCACCTGGTGAAAAAACCCCAAATGTGTATTATGTGGGGATGTAAAAGTCCCTCCTGGTCTGAGAGGGGGCTGTGTTTGAGGAGAGCCTGCTCTGGCTTGTGCCTTCAGTGGCAGCGTTACAGAGTCCCTTTGCTCAGCTCAGCCCGGGAGCTCAGCAGTCACAAGGAGAGCAGCACACAAGCTGGAAGGCCCTGCGTTAGGATGTGTGACCCTGTGGCATCACCTCAGCAAGCACAGGCAACCCACACTTGCCTCGGAACATCGTGGAGGGTGAGAAAAAGCACCCCAAAAGCTGGCAGTGATATTGGACATGACTGAAATCCTTGCTGATATCTCATGCCAGGTGCTGGCCTAGGAATAACCTCTGGAAGAGCAGCTTTCTCTGCTGGAATAAGAGCTTTGTTACACTGAAGGAAGGAAGAACCAGGAGCACAGAAAGCCAAGCTGTCCGGTTTGGCCACTTGGATGGTGTGTCTCAGTCTCTTCCTGCTGTGCCTCTCACAGGACAGGTGGAGAGCACCAGAGTGTTCCAGAAGTGTCTCCCTGCTCCCTTCACTGCCTGTACAGAGTGCACGGCTTCCTTGCCTAAGTGCTCAAATAAACCCCTGCTCACTGCTATGGATAAAGGCCACAGTCTCACCTTCTGCTTCACTGCCAAACTTCCTCCACCAAAATTTTCACCCTTCGAGGCTATGGCAATCGGGCAGTCACACCCCCATGAGGTCAGGGCTTTCTCCAGCATATTGGACCTTGCTGCAGGGAAAAGCACAGAGAGCATAAGAACCAGCCCGTGGCTGTGTTCGTGCACGTGCTGGCCCAGCAGCCTGCAGAGTTACCCATCAAACACCATCATTTTCCTTACCTTGGCTGACCCAGTGTGGACATTTTCTTAATGCAAAACGTGTAGCAGTGGGAGTTCTATTGGTGATGAACTGTGCAAACCTGGCAGCTGAAGGCGGAATTGTTCCTTCTGAGCTGGAGCAGGCACTTTGGCAGCTCCCTGCCGGTGACTAATGCAGGAGGTAACCTTTTCTTTCTTGCGAGGCCTTTCTGAACGGACTCAAAGTACACATCGATCTTTATTAATACTGTCACTCCTCCCACAGAGGTGCTCTCCCTCAAACCCACTTTTTCTTGTACAGAAACAAGGGCTTTCCAGCAGATTACCCGTACCTATAATTACACCTGAGATGCCAGATGGTCACATGCTGATGGGAAGGTGACCTAGCAAGTAACCACCTAACAAACAGACCTCTGCCAGGGTGACACAAGACATATAAGAGAGGCAAGAGCTAAGGTGATATATGTGGCAGTTTGCAAAGAGCTCTATCAGCTGCATTGATGGGGAGGGGGGGAATTGCATGAAGAATGAACCAAGTACTTACCACTCTCTACTGATTTCTGAACAATTTTTTTTTCCCCTCTAAAATAAAAGACTTAGCGAAAGAAATTTGTTGGGTTTCTTTTTTCCTCCTGTACAGTCACAGTTGTGTGGGGTCCTTTGCTTCCCCCTGCTGTCATCCTGAAACGGCACAGGGTGGGCTGTGGCTCCAGCCAGCCGTGGGAGTGGGGAAACTAATGAGGATGGGCTCCGCCGGCAAGCGCTCCCGCATCCCACAGCTCCCACGGTGCTGCCGTCGAGAGCTGTGAGAGCGGGAGGCCGGGAGGAATAAAAGCCACCGAGCCCCCCCCCCGTGCCTCACCACCCACGGGCAGAGTCCCAGGGAGCCGAGCAGAGCTCTGGGGTCCCAGCGGAGAGGGCTCTCCCAGCTGGCTTCCACTGAAGGCTGGATTTTGCCGTTCCTCTGTCCCATCTCCCACAAGTGCAGGTGAACGGATTGGGCACCCACAGCACTCTCAGGTAAGAGGGGTTTGCTGGGAAGTGGACAATGTGCTGGCATAAAAGCTAGAGTGGGGCTTTGTGGTTTGTTAGGAAAACAGATTTGGAAGAGGACTTTGCTCTGAATATTTCAGAAAAATAAAAAGAAACCATTCCCTCTAGCAGTCCTTAGAGAAGAGCCCTTGCTCCAGAGGGGTTTGCTGGCCCATGTACACCTCCCGTGTCCCAGCAGGGACCCCCTGGCAGTCAGAAGCCATCAAGTGGGAACTGGGATCTCAGGAAGCCCCAGCAATTCTGCCTGCTGTGTCCACCAGCACAGAGTGGGGCACCTGCAGCTGGGAGAGAGAAGGGCTCAGTTTGAAAAGTCTGAACACCGTAGCACAAGTGTGGACATGGCTCTTGTTTGGGCTGACACGCTGTGGGGCCAGCCTGAAGTTGTCTTTTGGCTTTGCTGTAGGTCAGGCATGCACCAGCCAGTCAGTGCTCACCACCTTTTGACTCCTATTACCTGAACATTTAGGATGAGAATAATGACCAGAAAAATAGTTTAAAGCTAAGAGTAGCTGAAATAACAAAGGAAACAGGATGGAGGGTCTGTGCTACAGACACTTATCACTGCTGCTTGTAAGGGACAAGGAACTGAGTTACAACAGGAGCAATGTGGGACACAGATGTGTTCTGCGTGGGCAAACCCGGCCGCCAGCCACCAGCAGTGAGGGCACTCAGTGAGGAATATTGGACAGCCTGGAAGAGGCACAGGGGTGCTGTGGCTCTACTGTGGCTCAGTTACAACCTGCCACCCTGAAAAGCAACTGTATGGAGAGGCTCCAGCCTCCTGCAAGGGGCTCAGAGACTTGTCCCCACTGCTTGCTGGCCCTTCTAAGCCAAGGGCAGGTCCCTTTACACTGGGAAAACAAACTCAGGGAAGGACTGATGGGAGGAGGTCCAGAAGTTTGCTTTGGTCTTTAACTTTTTTTCCTAGTTGGGGCCGAGTTCTATGTTTTGTGTATGACTTTCCCAACTCACTATCGAACTGGGAGCAGGCACAGTGGGGCAGGACACCTTCCTGCCCTTGTATGCCACCAGTCTTCGTGCTGCACCAGTTTCAGTTTCCTGTGAGTTTCAGTAACAATTTCCCTGTTTCGGCTGGGAACCAAAACAGTTCTGCAGCTGCCTGGCTGCTGAATTGCACTTTAGCACCCTCATGCATTGGCTCAAAAGAAAATACTTCATCCCTAACACCCACAGCGGCTTCTGCAGAATCACCGAAGGTCTGGGGGAAAGGGGCAACACCTCTTTATCTGGCAAGTATAATGACTTCTCTGAGGGATTTGTCAGTGGCGGAGAAGTCCAAGCCGACGTCTGAGGAAGGACTGAAACCATTAGCCGGTAGTTATGTGTGTTGTGTTCTGGTGTGAACACGCTTCGTGCGCAGCCATCGCGAAATTGCTTTCTTTATCTCACCTGTTAGAAGTGCCCACACAGAGCTCGGGTTCACGGTCACTTCTGGGCTCCGTCACTAGGTGGTGACACGCTTCCAGGTACCGAGCCCTCCTTCCGTTTGTCTTTTTTCTTTTAGCGCAAAAGAGCAGTAAATAAAGACGAAACGTCTGTTTTACCCCCTGCTTATGGAAATACAGCATTACCAGCCACAATAAATTCCTCTTAAGATAATTTGATATTCAATTGATTTTTAATACGACATTGGATTGGTTAATGTTGTTTCTGTAAGAATTACTGCTATAAAAGTAATTTTAGTCATGAACATTTACAGAAAAACTAATATTCCTGATCTCTGGATAATTTAGAACACCTTTGTCAGCAGTCATTGCCATATTCAAAATGAATGCCTGTTTGTGCACTCTCTAGGAATAAACCTGTACTGAAAGTTTTAAAGTTAACGTGTCATTTGGTTGGGAAAAGTAACAGTTTCCCTTCCTGCTTTCTGTTTTCCCTGAGCATGCAACAGTGCTTATTTTTTTCCTTAAAATGCTCATCGATAATTGAAGCCCAAAGGCACAGTATTTGCTCTACTGAAGGAGGTTTGGTGGCTGGTATGAGGTCACCAGAGGTCAGGCACTCACACGTAATTTCCATTCCAGTCCATCGTTCAGTACTGACGGAGATGTCCTCTGGGATATGGAGATGAGGGCTGGAAAAGGCGAGTTAATTTCATGAGATGTCTGATGAGATGAGGCACTCTAGAAACCTGGATATATATGTTGGTGGCTGGCTGCTGCCTGCAAGGGTTACTGACCTGGTGGGAAGTCTGTGAATGCCTCAGTCCCTGACTCTTGCTTGGTTACTCACCCACTTGTAAAGCCACACCTGCCTCTATTACTGCCAGGAATTAGAATCTGCAATGCCATTGTGCAAGGAGCAAACCCCGTCCCCTTCCCCACGGCAGCAGAGGGTCCTGTCTGGGCTTGGAGACAGCCACCTCTGCTCAGCCATGACTAGCAGGGCTTTGGAGGGGGGTATGGCCATGTACCAACTGGTTGAACAAGTCTGTCTTTATCCTCAACACATGCCTGGGAGCCTGTAGTCCCTAGAAGGCTCTGGGCCAAGCTGGACACAGCATTGCATGAGAAAGCCCTAGGGTGGATTCCATGTCAGTATAGAACACAATGAGGCTAAGCTTAAAATACTGCTCTTTAACCAATAAGGAAATCTAGAGGCTATTTTGAGGTATGTGCAGGAATGCAGCTTCCCTTATCCTGGCCTCCTCCACACACACCTTCTCCTGTCACACAGCTGCTGGTGGTGGCAGGCTTGTGGTGACCCTGGCCAGAAGCTGAGGCTTGGAGCGTGTGTGTGTGTGTGTGTGTGTGTGTGAGCTTTCTACACTCCCATTGATGCTGGATGCTACTTAACTGGTGCTGTCTCAGGCCCGACCTTGGATGCCTGGCTGCTCATCCCTCACCCCACCTCGTAAAAATTCTTCTTTGCAAGGAGCTACTTTCTAATCCAGCTACTTTTCTGTCAGAAGCATGTTGTTCTGGGCTCCCTGTGGTTTGCAGTTTTTACTCTATATTCTTCTTCAAAATCCTCCTCGATCTTAAAACTGTTTTCATCCTCTCTCCTCCTTTTCTTCTTTAATTCATTTTTGCTCACTAGTTAATTCTTGCTGAGATTTGAGTAGCGAACCCCACCTGTTTCACTGGGTTTTCTCATGACAGTTAAATACACTTTGTTCTGCCCCAAGCCAAATCAAAGCCAAGATAGAACCTTTCATAGCTTTTTCAGGCAGACAGCATCGATACTTCTCCCCCAGCCTCCCTGTGACCCCAGAGCTCGAGCACCATCACCAGCAGGCAAGCCTGGAGCTGCTGGAAGGCATACCTGCCTCTGGGTATGCCACGCTGCTAGCTGCTGGCTGGGTTTGTGCATGCTTGGAGTTTTTGAGGGTAGTGAAAGCCTGCCAGCGTGTGTGAGTACTCTGAGCCAAGATACTCAGTAAGGTAAAGACACTTCTCATAGCCGTATGAATTTCTCTGTCTCCACAGACACCCCGAAAAGGCTCATCGCAATGGCTGCCGGCCTGGAGAAAGCCTGCCACCGGTGCATATCTAAAATTGCCAGCAATGGTAAGGCAGCTCTGGTAGCAATCGCCTCGCGTGTCTAAGCAGCCCTGTTGCAAAGCCAGGTATATAAAGGAATCACGATGGTGCCAAGTCCCACCTGAATCTTCCACTGAGGTTTCCTTTCCTAGACAATTTAGGGTGCTGATGGAGTGTGCAAGAGGAACTCTACCCGAACAGCAGCTGCCTGCTGCAGTATTTGAAGTATAGCAACCAGCACAAAATTTCAAACAAATACAAACACCACCGTGTACCTAAACACGGGCTGCAGCACGCAGCCTAAGCAAAATCATGTGTTTGCCTCCTCTTTGAAGTGTTACCTTAGTGCAGCACAAGCATCCACGGGGAAAATCAACCGGTAAAGAGCAGCACAGCCAGCCTGGGAACAAACTCTCCTAGGAGAAATTCCTGCCAAGCAAAACTGCTGCCAGCCTGTGGGGTGGCACAGGGACACAAGTCTGGGGACGGAATATGGTCAGGAATATCCCCGCTTTCGCCCTGTGAGATTTGGGGCAGGGTATTCTTCCCTCTGCTTGCCTGCTGCCTGGCACAAGGGCCACTGCGGGAACGAGTATCCCCCATTAAAAGCCCCTTGCTGTGGGCTGGAAGCACCAGTTCTCTGCACAGAGGTTCTTTTGCATGACAGCCCGGGCTCGCTCAGGTTTTAGAGCAACTGGTTCTTCCCACCCAGCGGGGAGGACACAGAGGGCTGTAATGAGCTGACAGCTGGTTGAACAGGCTGGTTCTTGCTCTCCGAGGAGCAACACAG
This sequence comes from Mohoua ochrocephala, assembly GCA_013398855.1. NCBI lineage: Eukaryota > Metazoa > Chordata > Aves > Passeriformes > Acanthizidae > Mohoua > Mohoua ochrocephala. Next base: position 137,825 of record VZTA01024010.1, on the reverse strand, counting down.
CAGAAAGTTGACCTGGGCTGAGGCTGTGCAAGCTCCACAGAGGCACAGGAGAAATACACTTCAGAGGTGGGATTTTGTAAGATCAGGGAAGCAGTGTCCTCGGCAGGAGGTTAAAATCCATGGGTTTTAAAGCAGCTTACTCCCGCTGACTGCATCTCCTTTTTGCTCGGAGTTGCAAGTGCCTTTTGCTTTCACTTCTAGGCAGTAGCAATTTCTAATTCCACTCAAATACAAGAAGCAGCAAACCCCTTGACCACTCATCATAATTGATACTTTACCCACACTAATTGCTGCATTTGCCAGCCTAGGGTGTTACTTTGGGGTCTTCTATATTCCTGATCTTTGCTTTGCTTGAAAGGCTCTCAAAGTTCAGAATGAACTTTTATTAATGATTAAACCCCTCAACTCCTTGCTGCCTCACAACCTGGCAGAGAAAATCAGGCCAAAGGGACAGCAAGGTCAGTCCAGGCCTCCCTGCAGAAACCTGGCACAGGTAGGGAAGGAGAGGACATTTTCTGGCCCACTTTTTTGTGCTCATCATTGCCCCAGGGGAAAGGAGGGCTGGGGAGTGATGGAAACCAAAGGGTGCAGAGCATGTGGCACCCTTATTACACCCTGACAAGTGCCTGGGAGTGGAACTGGGACCCAGCTGGTCCCTATGGGATCCCTCACATCCTGCAGAAAGGACATGCAGGGGGGATCTAGACCCATTGGTGAATGTCACAATTTAAAAAGTGGTATTTTCTCTGATTTTTGCTCCTAGTGGTTACAAGCAAAATGTCACCGTTCCTTGGTATTAAATTACCACTGGAACTTCAATGATGACAGAGAAAAAAATGAATCCTTCTGAATTTTTTTTGAAAGATTGGGATTAGTTCTGATCTCACCTATGCTCTTCTATACCAGAAGCACCCTCTTGGGTACCTGAAAAGTTACCCATGAGTAAGGCAACTCAGAAATACCGTTCCAGAAAAGTATCTTTGGGTTTTCATCATGCTCATGTTCAAAATCAGCTCAGCTTTAGCTATGGATCACCTACTGCATCGAAAATTCATTTTCTGTTCATTAAAATGCAAGCCCCCATGAAGTGCAGGGATGCCTAATTTTGCTTTTTCTCATCATCCTGTATATACTTTTCAAAGAGCTTTTCAGCACAAACCCACATTTGTACCTATGGTCTCCTGGTATTTAAACAACTCCCAAGAGCCAACCCACCTGTGGAGCATCTTTTTCATTCTTGGTGTAGCAATTTAAGTTCAGTCTCCAATTAACTGATTGAAATAAAAAAGGCTAATCCACTACCCTGGGTCTACAAACTGAATGGCAAAGCAAACTGAATGGCTCTATATGTAATGCCTAAATACTGTTCTTTAAGTACTTCTGGAAATTATTCACAAGGGGCCAAATCCAGAATCTAGACCATGGCAGAACTGTAGTTTAGTATCCAGGGGCATAATATAAAATTCAGACAAGACCCTCTGCAATGTTGCTCAACCCTCAAAGCACCTACACCTAGGACTTAAATTTTAGGTGATGTCATGCTGATATCTGGGTACCAAAGTTCTATTTCACAGTAATTCCACCTTGCCTAAGCAAAGAGTGGTGGAACACAGCAAACAACTGGTGGCCCTGAGCTTGGATTTGGTCAGTTTTCTCACACTTCCCCTGCCTCATATGGTGGCTTTGCACTGGAACTAGAGACCTCCATGGGAATGGCAGTTCCCTGCCCTGAATCCTCCATCTTCTGAGTATCCAGTTTGGTCAAGGGATTAAATTGCCCCAGGGATGGGATTCCTGCCATCTGTCCCCAGAGACTATTCCATCAATGTATTTCCTTGCGATGGCATTTAGCCTCATGAACAGACCAGTCTTTGGTTTTGCTCAAGTTCATCTCATGTCTCTACTCTTTAGATCGCTCACAGGTGTGGTTTGGAGTGCTCAGACCTTGCTGTTATTTTCTCTCATTTGGTGATGGCTGGCCAAGCTGAACAGATTTAATTCCTTTCCCTCGTGTTACTTCCTTCAAGTCTTTCCTGAATATCCCATCTGAGACAGTGACATTTTCCTGTGAGTCGAAAGCACAGAAGGACAGCCAGTATCCACAGCTATCAAAACCATGGGCAGACTCATCCCTAGTCTGTAAAACACATGACCTTACTGGGGCTGGTTGCTCAGAAAGATCTGTCGAGACTTTCTTTGCCACCAGGACACCCTCACAGGCTGCATTCTTTCTGTTCTCCAAGGGCCTATCAGTACCGCAGGGGATGCCTGCAGATACCACAAAGGAATAAAACACGGATGAAAATACCTGCTCCCCATCTGCACTCCAGCCTGTTACACCACCCGTGCTGCATTGCAGCACACTCTGACACTGCTTGCTAAGCTACTGCACTGCCATCTGCATCTGCCTCAGGGCATCAGCAGGCCAGGGGCCCTGCCAACTGAATTTGACCCGAATTTCCTGACTCCCAGACTGCTGGGAGTCAGCCCCCTTCAGAGCAGCATTCCCACAGGGTGTCCAAAGGGCATACCGTGAGTTTACACAGAGTTTTGCTCCTCAGCTTGTTCATGCAGATAAATCCTGGGGTAACTGCAGAATTTGTTTGGAAGCTGATAGAATCTCATTTAAAAAAAAAAAAAAAAAATTCCTTTTTAAATTCCAGAACCTGACAGGCTGCAGAACAAATAGCACTTGGGAGTGATGGTAATGTAACCAAGACTTCGTTTATTACCGTATTTATTATCAGAGAGCTTGTCACTCTACTGAGCAGCTTGCACTAGAGCTGTATTAGCATACTACTAAGACGAGTAGGTAGGTTGAGATTTATATTCATAAATCACTTCTGAAAATCCTGTGAAGACTCTTACCGGAAAAGAAAGAAACTTTTCTCTCTCTTCAAAGTAAATAGGGACAGCCTGAGCTGATCTGAAACTTCCAAGTGCTTGGAAAACTCGTGGCAGCAAAATAAAGTCTGAGGAGCCCACAGGTGAATTGGTGTCATCTCCAATAGTGCCTCCAGATGCCAAGCAAGTGCCAGAGGACGTCAGGCTGTGTGCCCTGAGGCCAGGCTCCTTAGTGGGGACAGACAACACGGGAGTGGCAGAGGACCGGGAGGAGAGCTGCAGTGCAGGGGCATGGCTGTGGAAGATGCAAAGGCTCAGGCATCAGACAGAAGAGACCATGACGTACAGCCAAAATGTCAACAGTGACTTCAAGTGCGTTTACTTCCGTGGGGAGACCCTGGCAAGAGGAACTCAGCTAAACAGCAGATTTATGTCAGCTGACTGCACTGCTGGGCAGGAGGCACGAAACCTGCACCCACAAAAATGATTTTTGTGACCACAGATTTCAAGGAATGTGCAAGATATTCAGCCACTTGTTCTCTTCTTCATCTGTTGTGACCCCAGACACGAGCGCTTCCCTTCATCCATCTCCCGGCACGTTCGGATTCCCAGAGCAGGTGCTGCCCTGCTGGTACAGAGCAGTGAGTTCTCCTGCCTGATGCCCCCCTGGCACCAGCTTGACGGAGCAGATATCCTTTCGAGCCATGTCTGGAAACACTTCCCTCACTGTGTTGTGTTTTTATAGACTACCAGCCCTTTTTTGCTATTTGTTCCAGGAATGGGGCCAGGGGCTTCTCTGACCAGCCTGTGAGGCGATATCGCCGACATAAGAAAAAAATACCACAAGCCCCGCACGTGGACTTGCCTGCACAGCAGCGTCCTCTCTGCTGAGCCGTGCTACCCTGCGGCAAATACCATTTTCTGGAGCAATTTGTCTTCGGACCAGAACGGGGCAGCACAGCCCAGACAAACCCAGGCACAGAATGCGTGTATCCCGGCTGAGCAGCATTTCTGTGAAACCACCACGCATTCAGGGAAAATCAGTCTTTAGTGCTGCTAGCGACACTGAGAGTGGCTGCAGAGCCCTGCCAGTTGTGTAGGCAATTGTTGAAGAGTCTCACTTTGTTAAACAGGGATCTGGAAACCTTCCCAGCCTATGCATCTGCCCCTCCAATTCGAGACCTAAGAGGCTGTAGCTGAATGGGGAGATAATGAGTAAATACATTCCCAGCGACTGCTTTGGGAGCGGAATTAATGAACCATTATCTTTTTCTCTTGAGCTCTGAGTGGTCTCTACCTCCCATTTCTCCCCTCCAGAATCGGGCTATTGGGTAGATGTCAGACACGAGCAAACACGGACACCTGTGTGCCAGATGTGCAGCCTCACATGTACATGAGCCCCCTGAGCCTTTTCCAGAGCTTACTGCAGCGTCCCTCCCCGGGGTCAGGCAGAACACGCGCTGCACAATTAACAAATGACATGATGCCTCCTCCTCCTCCTCCTCCTCCTCCTCCCTGAGCACTTCCCGTGCAGCAAGGGCAGGGACAGGAGGCAGCTACGAAACCACAGGCAGAGGGGTGACGTCGCTCCGAGGGCTGCGCTGCAATCACAGGACTTGTGGCAACACCAGGCAGGCGGTGCAATGCCTGCAGACCTGAACTGCACCCCTTTGGGCACCGGATAAGGGAACTGCCCAGTCTGTGGGCACTGTTTGCCCACAAATGATGTTGGAAGCCCAACTCAGCTACAATACCACCGCTTCTTAATTTGAAAGAATCGTCTAGATAACAGCAAGAGGAGCTAGCACAAAATGTGACGTGGTGAAAAGGGAGGCTCTAGGCTGGGTTGTTCTAATGAGAGGCTGTCAGTGGTTGAAAGAGCTTAGCCAAGTGTAGGACACTATTCAAGCAGAGGAAGAATTTCTGTACTGTGCAGCATTCAAGAGATAGGAGTCTGAGCAAAAACGAGAGAGAGAGAGAGAGAGAAAGAGACAGGGAAAGGAGGAGGGGGCTGCACAAAGGAACAGAAGTGCTTTCTTCAGCTCAAAAGAAGTCTCTCCGTCAGTCTCTCCCGATTCATAGAGATAACAAACATGCAACTTCTGAGAAAGATGTCTCTCGAGCGCTGAAGTGTACGATCCTGATTCTCTGCGGAGAAAACACGAGCAGTATGTGGGGGATGGTGTGTTCCCATGAAAAGTGTCCGCGAGTCAGAAAGCCGGGTGGATCTGCTCTGAATTTTGATGCTGCTCCCATGTCCTCTCTCTGTTTCTCTTTCTGTAAAACGGAGGCGATGATGCTGCCCTTTTTCTCTAAGGCAGCCTGAGGGTGATATTTTGGCAGTACTGCAGAATTTCCCAGAGTGGCACTGTCCGCAGGGTGCTGGCAGCGTCCCTGCTCCTGCACGGCCAGGAGGACGCCACGCGCCTTGCACAGGTTGCAGTCCTCTGGCATGGGGAACTGTGTGACACAGCTTGCCTGGGGAAAGGGCTGGTCCCAAACCAACTCCAAATACTTGCTCCGAGATTTTGTTCACAAGCCTCCAAGGAGACGTCCTACTCCTTTTCTTATCCAAGCTCTTCTCAGCGCCTCTGCAATCTGTGCCCACCTGCCCTTTGGCATCCTTAGGCACCCACTTGCAGCCTGAGCCATTTCTGGAAGGGCTCTGCAGGGACACTTGCCAGAGAACGTCCTCATTGTATTTTACTCTCATTTGGCAAGGCAGCGTTTCACTTTAACGTTGCCAAGTGTTCATGATCAGGCGCAGAGGTGGCAGCTCTTGTGAGACAGGCTGCTCACACTGCTCTTGATGCTAGCGTCCCTCACCTTCTGTGAAGGTGAGCATTCATCCTCTGCAGCACCAGGCTGTGCTGAGACAACATCAGGGCTCAGATACACCAGCAGCTCTCTAGGTTACGAGTTAGCAGGGACAGTCTATGTGCATCCCTAAGAGCATCCTTCCATGCAGCTTAAGCTGATCTATCCCAAAGACAAATCCCATTCCTTGCAGCAGGGCTGCTGCCTTTGTGCTCATGAGCTAAGCTGGGTCAGGGAGTTAGACCAGCCAGGAACTATTCACATCTGCAATAAAGACAGTTTATTTAGCTATCAGTGAAAACTAAGTGGAATGGCATTAAAACTGCTATTTGCTTAGCAAACAGATATGGCTCATCAGTTGCCATGGATTAGCTGATGCAAAATTACTTGTTACTGCACAGTCACCGGGCAGTGCCTCTGAAGAGGATGCAGGATAGGGCAGCAGTGGCTGACTCCTTGCCCTTGCAATAAGACAAGCTGCAAGTAGAACTTGCAAAAGCAGTTTGTGTCTCTCACTGCACCCTGGAAGTGATAAAACACATGCTGGTCCCATCACCACAAATGCTGCACCACAGAGGTGATACTCCCACCCCATCAAATACACTGCATTTCTTCCTACACAATTGTTTGGATACAGAGCATCTGTAAAGAACTGGATGGAAATGCTGGTCTCTAAACTTAAACTAGCCCAAATAACACTGTCTTTCTTCTCTCCTTCACAGCATGCTTTATATTTGGGCTCCTCGCTTTCCTTGCCTTACCACTGTCCATGACTTTTATAGGTAAGTTGGCTACTGAAGCAATTTGAAAACAGAAACTTCCTGGCACCGTGCGGCAGGCTAACGCATATGGTGGAAGAAAGGAGCTGCAAAATTCACAGTTTCCAATTGTTAAACCTCTGTCTTGGTACTTCAGCTTCAGACAGAATCCCAGCCCACATTTCATATCAAGGAGGAAGGAGTACTTGAATCCTGACCCTGTTTATCTTAAAAGCCCCTCCAGTGTGTTTTACCTCAAAACTCAGCTTTGTCTGTGGGAGGAAGCTCAGAATCTGACACATGAGAAGATTTCATTAATCAGGATCTCTCTGTATTAACTACACTGCAAAAAATTGTAGAAGCGTAGTGCTGGGAGGGAAAAAGAAATGCTGTAGGCTGCTATTTCTCCACCTTTTTGAAAGTCAGACCTGGTTTTTGGCTGATCTGTCTCTGTATAACCCCTTGAAGGCTGGATTTGTGAGTAGCATTTCAAGATCAAATATTTAAGAAAGGAAAATCCTTTGAGCTGCAGAATTTTATACATTTTTAAACTGCATAAGGCCCCTCTTTTCTTAAGCATCACCTTTCCCTTTCCATTAACGTAGATTTTTATTTTTTCTTTAACACTTCATTGCTCCCTTTGGGCCTTTCAAATCCTCCATGTGGGTTGTGAACCCCACTTGAGAAACATCAGCAGAGACACCAGTCCACCTCCTCTTTCAGACAGGCTCGCATGCTCACAGCATCCCCGACAGATGTCTGACTTGCCCTTGCTCAAGGAAATTCCATGGCTTCCCAAGGAGGCTATTTCAACATTTTATTGCTCTCAAAGACAAAATATTTTTCCCCATATCCAACTTAAATCTTCCCTATGGCAAATTAAACAGATTACAGCCTGTCCTGCCCACTGTGGTCACAAAACAGATTGGTCACTGTCCTACTCAAGAGATCCTTTGAACTGTTTGAAGGCTGCTATTATAACCCTGCTCCATCTTCTCTTTTTTTTCCCCCAGAGGTCTTAAAAACCTAATTCTTTCATCCTGACCTCACAGGTCACTGTTTCTGTAGCTTTTTTTTTTTTTTTTTCATTTTTGCCTCCCTCCTTTGGCCTCTGGCCAATGTAAGTATTTTTCCTGATAAAAAAAAAAAGAAAGATGTAACACAGGCGTCCAGCTGAGACCTGAGGAATGAGCAGTGCAGAGTAATTAGCTCCTCTGTTTAACATGCAGGATTTCTGTAAACACACCTCAAAATGAAACATGGTCTCTCTGCACCAACCCATTTCCTCCAATTTAGTTTATGGTGCATTGTAAGCCCAGATGGTTTTTGGCAGTGCTGCTCCCTATCAGACATACCTCATTTTTTATTTACATTGAAGTTTCCTCCCCTACGTGCAGCGTTCAGCTCTATCGGTTTTCATCTCGCAGGCTTTGAATGCCTTTTTCCAGGGCGTCCAGGCCACTTTGAACTCAAAGTCCTCAAAAGCCCTTGTCTTTGAGAAGCTGCTCATCTCGTGCTTCGTTATTCGTGAAAGATGGTCCAAATGAACTCTGCATGCAGATGCTGTGGGCAAGATGCATCCCACCTGGACGTGGGCTGTGTGCGCCCGCAGCCGGGCTGAGCGCCGTGTGCTGTCCCTGCAGGCTGTCAAGGGGAATGGATGTTCCTGATGGTGCAAGTCCCACACCCTCTCTCAGGTGCCTGCCTTGAGATGAGGCGACTTTTAAAGCAGTTGGGACACCTGGCCCCTTGGCATGGATAGTTATCCAAACCCACATAATAGGTGTTCAGCTAAAGGTTGCTGCTATTCCCTTTATCTGGGACCTTCAAAGCACCACTGATGACTATGGTGGGATTCCAATTAGGACGTCCTAATTAGGAATTAGGGGGTTCTAACGAGGGATTAAGGAGCAATTAGGAAGTAGGGAAATGCACTGAACTGTTACATCTCAACACTTCAGCTCTTACACTTATCCATGACTTAAGATTGCTATTTATCCCTTAAGAAGATTCTAGCTTTAGCTTTTCCCCAGGCTGAATATGCCTGAACTGTGAAATAGGGATGGGAAGGTATAATTCAAAATGTGGCATGGCTTCCATGCATATTGACATCCTGCATCCTGGAAATGAATCTAGGGCTGGAATCTGACCACTTATAAATATCATTTCCCAGGAATATTTCATAATACCTTTAAGATCAGTGGAAAGTGGAAAGTATAGGGTAAGATATTAGCCTGGAGCTCTGGATATCTCCTCCATCAGATACAGAGCCCTTTTTTCCCCCACAACTTACTGAAATTAAGAGATAATGTCACTGTAATATAGTGTTGTCAGAGGATATTGGTTTCCTGCAGCTCCATATCAGCAAAGGCATTTTTAGGAAAATGAAATGTCAAGGAAAATGCAGATATTTATTATCCAAGCAAAACCCTATGATTCTCTGATAGTATTCTGTTACCATGATCTCAGAAAAAAACTTGCTGATGTGCCTCCAGTCCTTTTGGCTCTTGCTTCCTGCAGAGGAAAACTGTGAGATACAATACTCGTTAAAACTCAGAGATGAATAACAGGCAGCCCTGGTAATAATTACACGCTAATGTTATACGCTCTTAAAATTCGATAATGCTGTAAATCACAGTATAATTCAAGATACATGAAAAGGACTCAGCATATTTTCCAAGCTGCAGACTTGTGACATCATTTAAGCCATAGATTGTTTAGCAGCTTTTTCACCTTTACTGGCAGAGATGGTTCCTTTTTTCACTAAGCACTCCAAAGATATAGAGATTTATTTTAATTTTTTTTTTTTTAGTTTCCGGGACAGTGAAGGATTACTCTCAATAACACATTCTTGTATGTTGTCCAGAGTACCTTTATATACAGAATTCCCCAAGGGTAGCTAAATCACATTTGAAAGCTGATGACATGGTTTTCTTAATAAGCAGTCTAAATTGCCTCCTGCTCAGATTTAACCCAGTACTACTCCTCACACTCATGAGTACACCAAACAATTCCTCAAATCTCAAATGCTCCCGAGAGTTGTCTGAAGCCTATTCTCATACTCCGTGCCTTTACGAGGGAACCAGTCTTGTGCTTTAGCAGCTGTTGTTTAACACAATCTTTCCTTGCATTTCAGTCCTTCAGCCAGTCCTCTGATTTCTGATAAACTGGTGCCCAAAAGCAATTACTTTGAGATAAATTCTCTGCAGCACCTAGATCCAAGTGTAAGGCCCACAGTCAGGGCTTGACTGAGGTCTGTGCTAAGTGATAACAGCTGCAGCCATCCACCTGAAAAGAAATACCTGAAAATGGCCTGGCATGTTGTGTCCTCTGCCTCCCATTAGAAAAACAGTCGTGGAGCAGGCATTAAACACCAGATCAGCCCTGCTGTAGAGCAGCCCTCCATTCCTATGGGGTGCACTGCAGCCATTTTCTGCTGAGAAGAGTAAAGCAGCTAAAAAGAGGCCAATGCTGTAATGATTTTCATTCGTCCTGGCCCCTCATCTCATGGATAATCATGAGTCACAAGGACACTTGGTTGGTAGCGAGCCATTGTGGGCCATGCCAGAGCACTGCCCCAAATGGTGCCCGTAGAGAAGCTCAGGTCCTGTTTGCTCACAAGTGCCCTTCCCACTTGCTGGACTCTGTGTCCTGGATCACACTGCAGTGTTGTTCTGTGGTAGCCAAGAGGTCAAATGTGCAAGTACCTCTGCTTTCCTAAGTCTCCTATCTCTTTTTTTCCCCTTTGGTCACCATGCAGGCTGTGTCTGATCTTGCAAAGATCTTTGGTTCATTCATTTGGACTCCTGTGCTGGTCTGTGTTGTGGTCAGGTTCAATTGCCTTTCACTCTGAACCCACAGATGGCTCTGGCTTGCAGGGAGCACTGCAGGGGAAGCAGATCTTTGATCTCTCATGGTCCATATATCCCATCTCTAGCAGTCAAAGGAGAACATATCTGTTGCTTATGGGAAAGAAGAGCTAGCACTGATGCTTTCCTGATAGTTTTGGTGTTCCCAGATAAATCAAACACACGCTGTGTGAGGACTGATTGGCACATTCACTGATTTCACTGTAACAAATACCAGTGCCCATCTGTCAACTGTGGATCCATATTTCCCATTCACACCTTGGGGTGTATTTTTAAAGTTACTACTGTATCACCCGCTTTGACCTACTCTTTTGCTGTCATATCTGTCTGCAGTATTCTCCCAAAACCTACAGAGTGCCACTGTCTGTCATTCAAATCCTTCCCAAGACTGACTGATGCCATGTTATATATATAAAAGGACTCCATAATAGATTTGTCTGGGAAAGAGAATTGTAACTCCATGAGAAAAAAAAGAAAGGCCTTTTTTTGTTGATTTTTTTTTTTATTCCCTCAAATAGAAATCTCAGTAACACACTGGAAGTAGAAATTGCCTAGGTTCCTAAACTGCAATATATTCCCAGTGATCCCTGGCCAGCTGCTTTTGTGGCAGGCTATTAGATGGCCAAGGACTCTGGAAACCTTGGCAGCAGCTTTCTGATGAAGATGATGTAATTTGTGACAATTTCCCTGCTGCCCACCCCTGTAAAGTTGGGAGTCTGAGCAGGTCTCAATGTTAATAGTAGCAAAATGGACCAAAAATTACAGCTTTGTAATAGGAACAAAAGGGGAGAGAGTCCAAATCCATCTGAGTGCAGCCTTTTTCATTTATGAAAAGGTTGGTGATAAATACTTAGTATAGAAGAGTGGACTGGACTCCACAGGCCTTACACGCAGGGGATCACAAAACTGCAGATCACAAAGCCCTGCCCCGTGTCCTACGATTGAAGTCAGACCTGTAGCAAGCAACCACAACGCAGAACATCAGCATTATGCTATGCAAAGAGTGCAGGAGAGGTTCAGGAAGTCAGCAATGTTCTGGACCAGCAATAGCAGTAGATTTGGTGGGCAAATTGACAAGCTGAAGAGGATTACAGCTATAGAAAAGGAAAAACAAAACCAAACCCAAAAAACCACCAAACCAAAACCCACTGGTACTTCTTTCCTAATTCCTCTTACTCAGTGTAGTTCTGAAAATGGAGGCAAGACATTCCACCTGAGAGATGTTCAGCACTAAGACCAGCACATTCCTTTCAGTATCCTGCAACTAGGTAACCCCAATTATTCAGAGAAAACTCAAAACATCTCCTTGAAAGCTATTTATACAGCAAGAGGAAAACAGAAAATCCTTTCTACCCTCTGCAACTGATCAGTCAAAGCCCTGAAATATGGGATCAATACCAATAAAATTAGAGTGTAATGAACTGCTTAAATTTTCTGAAGACGCCATTGGGTAAGAGCCTTGGGTGGGGGATTCATCCTAGCTAACTTACAGGTATCTACAGCTGGCTGTCTAGATTCCTGGTATGGCCACAGAGGGACACAAGCACTTTCAGGGACCAACTCACCCAACCCGTTTCAAATGCCTATATTAGGATAAATGAATTGAATTTTACAAGTGTCTATTTCTCCCTATTGACTACAGAGTCTAGAAAACTAGTTCACATATGGATGCCTGCATTGCAGACATCTATATTTGGACAGATGAGTTTCACTGCCACAGACCTGTATCACAAGCTTCAGTCTCTACTGCCAGCAACAACCTCACACAGCCATACACTCTCTTCCCTAAAACTTACCCAGCTTTCCCTTTCTTGCAGTAGATTTGAGGGTTGCCAGGATCCCCAGCTCCATAACAACCAATGCTTTTATCCTCCAGCAACCCAAACAGCTTGGAAGCTTGAGTTTCTACAGTTCCCTGTCAGCTGCCTGGAAAGCTAAAACCGTTCCAGGTGCTCCCACGGGTATTGGCTCCCAAGCTTCCAGGCATCTGACTCAGGAACATGCCACACTCACAGGAACTAATGAGCAGGAAAATCCTGGGGGAAGCTTATCAGAATTCCTTCTTTTCATAGTTTTGATTTTCAGTGAATTTTCTACCACTGATGAAAATTTCCTGTCCAGCTCAGTCAGTGGTTCATTTAACAAAGAGCTGTGGCTGAAGCTAATGACCTCTATACGTGGCTCCAACCAGTAATGCCAGAAAACAGTGATGTTGTTTTTGGCTTTGCTCTCTCTCTTCCTTCTCCTGCCTATTGCTCATTCATGGCCCTCACTCCCGTAGTGGGAGGTGCAAACCCCTTTTAATTCAGCCCCCATTTCAAGAGACACTGGATACAAGTCTTGGGTGCAAGCACCACACTTCACTTACAGCATCCATAGTTTTCACCGTACAGCTTGTTGCAATATCTGATCACTTGAGATAACAAACATTCATTTTTGCCGTTCAGGAATGAAGTTTTTGGAAGATTGCCCAGTTCAGCCACTGATTCCCTTATATCTGTTGGTGGGTGGCGTGATTGGCAGCTTAAAGGTAATGTGCCTTCTGTGTGTGAAAAATGTTTTGTGTGACTCGACTTTGACTTGCTAGTTAAGACATAATGATAGCTCCAGACAGCCACATGCACCCAGTACTGGAGAGCTAGAGGGATTGGACTGAGCTTGTTCCAGCACCAAAAGCACCCATCAGTCAAGTGAGATGCTAATGAGCTCAGCATTGTCCCACACACTGTGGTGTGACTTTCTCCTGCATCACAGCATCTGTGCTACCGTCCCCACTGAGGGAAATCACTACTTAACATGGATGCCTGTGGTAAATGGGGTCCTTTTTCCAAGCAATCCTCTAAGCATGTCAAATCCTTCTCCACTATTTCCATACAGACAGGACAAAAACTTAAGTTATTCTCCTTGCTTTGGGAATACTACAAAACTACTTGTGTTTGTACATAGTCCTTCACAAGTTCAATTTACTCCCACGCTGACCTGGCCAGAAGTAAATGACTGCAGCAGAATCACTTCCTTCCAGAGTAAATATATCCCTGCAACACAGCAGGGCTTATTAATCTAGATGCAGCATTTTCTAACCACAACTACCTGTCTTCTCGTGGACTGTGCTCACTTACATCTTTGCTGAGGCAGAGTCTGGCAGCTTGACAAGTAGACACACCCTCAAACCTGTGATAAACCCCGGTCACTATAAAGCTGTAACTCTATATTGACCCTAAAGGATCACCCTGTCCTGACAGCCCCTTTGCAGATGGTGTTAACTGGCTGCCGGGGAGCACGAAGAGCCTTGCCACAACATTTCTAGCCTCTTTTCTTTGCCAGGACCGAAAGAAAGGGGAAAGAATACTCCTCTGCAGGTCTCTGCATCCACTGCACTCTTTCACAGTGGTAACCCAAGCAAGCCGCAGTACATCACTGGCATATGAATCATGCCCTCTGAGGACCTTTGGTCAGTAAATAAGAAAATGGAAAAAAAGAGAAAGAGCTTAATCTTGTTACAAGGAATTTGCTATGTTGTGAGTTCTACTGGCAAATGCTTAGTCATTCGATCACACCAGTGGACTTATCTGTATAATCAAAGGTTCATTTAATAATAGTTTAGAAAAGATTAGAACAGAACTGAAAGGAAATTTTGAGGGTAGTGGATTGAAGCTTTCATTAAAAATGTTGACTGGTTCTAAGCTATTTCTGGTTTAAAGTCAGTTTCTCTCAGTATAAATAAGGTGGCAAATGGATCAGTTAATATTCATGCTGACATCAAATAATGGCTTGAATTTTACTTCAGTTGACAGCAGGACTGCTTATTTTGCAGTTTGGCGACGCATTTGGTCAGAACTCGATTAGCTTCACTCATGTGTAATCTCAGCACTTGGTCTGTAGCCAAATTCAAGTCTCCCGCCCGTCTGAACTCTGCCCTCTGTTATGTTCACTGGACCGCACTGACTTCATCAGGCAGTGCACTCACTTGAGCTCTGAAAGTTAAAAGGTCAGAGAAGGGGTGCAGGATGAAGTCTGAATGGATGCTGTCCTGTGATGGACATCATTTAATGGCAAGTCATTCTAGCCCAGATCTGTGCAATCTGCAGGCTCCTCATCTATTTCTTTATCACCTCCAGTCTTTTGAAAAGCAATGGTAACTGTTCACCCAGGCAACTGAGCCATTCTAGAGCCCCCAGAGAGGCCTGTTGAATTCATGCCATGCTGCTCCATAAATGTATATTCAGCAGCTCGTAACAATGTGAGCGACTGCCAGCAATTTCTTCAATCACAGCTTGGCAAGGCAATATCCATAAGAATTAAATGCACTTTCCGTGAACTACTTAGATGCAGTTGAGATTCATAAATCTACCTGGGAGGTTTCTCTGACTGCCTCAAACCCAATACTCATCCACCATTTAACCCCATTCCCATTGCTGAGCTTGATGGAACGTTAGTGAGTACGGGCAGCTGCCCCTGTGCTGAGCTGAAAGCTAAATGGGCTGCAGCAGGCTTCAGGTCCAGCCACACAGAAACCTCAGACCCACTGGCCAGGTAGGTTTATCCCACCTGTGTCTCATGCATCTGTGTAAAATAAATGCTCATTTGAGAAGAAGATGGTTTGAGCAAGCGCTGTCAGTTTGAGTGCTCAGCTGGATGTGAGACATCAGTGGAAACACCTTTTTTTCGCCTGTGTTGGTGCTGGGACTTTGTGTTTCTCAAAAACTGGTACCAACATCTGGGCTAGAGAACCAGTTGGTTGTGTGAATAAATATTTAATCACTCATATATAATCAAACAGTTTTACAGGGAAGAGTAAGAGAAAACTCTGGATTCTCTTGCTGAGCTTTTCCTGTTGAAAATGGGGCACATGGACTAAAATCTGAACCAGGCAAAACATATACCCAGACAGGTTTTCCTTGGCCAGTGTTCTGGAGAAAGAAGAGTGTAAAATGAAGGGTGCTCTCCTCTTTCATTTCAAGCAGAAAAACGAGCCTGGAATATAACTCTGTGAAAGAGCACATGACTGAGAAGCCCAGTCCATCTACCTGTGTTCTTTGTATTGCCAAGACTAAATGAGAAACCCAAGCATCACTGATGAGTCTTACTGCATTTCCTTGTATACCAGACCTTCCTAACCACCAGGCATCATGGTATTCCACCTATTTCTCTGCTAGTTTTGACTGAAGGCAGGAATGGAGCTATCTGAGAAAATTACACTTAATTGAAGAAAATTTGACAACGGTACACTGCAAGCATCTAAAGCAATTTCTTTAGGGTGTAAGTCATAGTCTATATGCTTCATAATTTGATATAAGTTGATTCAACTTTATAACCATGGAAAAGAAGAGTTAGAAGAGACAAATCTACCCACTACAAGGCAGGAACTACACCACTTAAGTCATTTAGCAGTTACTCTAATCTGTTCTTAAAAGTCTCCAGCGTGGGAGCTGCTGCCATCTCCCCACACAATCTGTTCTCATGCCTTTCCATCAGCCAATTTTTTCCAATGTATGGCCCCACTGGTGAATAAACTATAAGGAAAAAAGGCATTATTGTCCAGCAGAACCTGCACCATTTGTGGCTCCTTAGCTTCCTCTTGCATGATTTTCCCACACCCCATTTTATTCGGCCCAAAGACTGGCCGTGGCCAGAAGGTGTTCAGACTCTCTGCAGCCGCTTTACTGATTCCCTTTTCTCCCCCAACGCCTCCAGGTGACTCTCCTGCTGTACGACTCGACCAGGATGAGGCAGCTGCTTTCCAAGTCTGTTGTGATCGATGATGATGATGACGACGAGTATCCCTGGAGGCAGAATGCTCACAAGTACTACATCCATCTAACCCTCAGCCTTTTCCTCTTTCTCTGGTTCATTCTTGGGAACTACTGGGTTTTTTCTGTGTATCTGCCAAATTTCATCCCGCCTTTTCATCAGCCTCAGGATTACTGTGACAAAACCCTGTACATTTTTGCTGTTGGTGTTCTCATCATTAGCCATACTGTTCTGTTTCTCCTTATCTTTTGTAGCTGCTGCATATACTGTTTTTCCAGGCAAAGATTCTCTTCGGAGGAAGACTAAATGCTACATAAATAAATCCCCAGATGTTTGGGAAAGTGTGTACAACAAAGAACAGGCAATAATTCACCCTTGTGTACATCTTTGTTGTACGATATTTATGTGTGATAGCAGTCAACTTCAAGAGGAAATTATAAAATACAGTGCCATCTGGAAATAGCTATGCTGGAATACAGCGTAGTCTATGTAAAAATGCTGCTGCAGGTGCCATGGTGCACTCCTGCTAACTTTTACGTCCCTTTTTTAACACTGGATGTTTTATCAGGAGTGAGCTCTTGCAGATGGCAAACTCCTCTAAAACCAGGTCCCCCTTCTGTTGTATATAGCACAGTACATCTTTGCCCATAAAAGTAGCCATGTTGTTCTCTTCACTGGGATCTGAACATCTCCCCATAGTCTTGCTGAGGTTTGTTATTGTCCCTGCATTATAGATGAGGGAGCTGAGACAAAGGGTTGTATCCAGGCCACTTTGCATAGTGCATGGACGCTGACAGTAACTGAGATGCTCACTGGAGAGCCATTCAGGCCACTGTCAGACCGGCCAGTAAGTAGCTATGATAGCAATACGAGCATGTATAAAAGGCAGGCTGAATATGGCCCCCGGGTCTCTTCTGAACTTGGACTAGGAAGCATCTGTATCTAACTTTGTGGCCAAACCAGACAGTATGAATACATCCATATATATCCAATACATCCAAACTGCGCCGAGGCTGCTTGGCAAGTCTTTGGCAGAACAAGGAACTGAGCTGCTGAGTGTCAGGTTGGTGCTTCAACCAGGGCTCAGCATTCCCCGGTCAGGGGATACAATTTTTCTATAGCAGTAATTTGTCAGCACCACACTAAGACAAAGATGACTGTCAAACCATTGTGATCGAGTTCATAGAAAAACTGATGACGTTACCTTGGTGTTTTGGATATAAAACACAACAATAAGACATGGGCAGGGATGTGAGGATTTCAGGTGAATGTGCTCACTACAGCAGTTCTCGGGTTGTGGTGTGAGTGTATGTTTGATTTGTTCACCTTGGTGCTGTACATATGGAAATCTGTACTTAATGGACAGATGTAATGCAAAAAGCTTTTCAGTCAGCAGCAGCAGCTTTAAAAGCACCAGCATGCACAGAGACAATTTTTTTGTGACATGTAATGGAACAAGCCCAGAAGTGGTTCTGGTAGATTGGTTTTTCGTGTGTTGGTGAATGCAGTGTAAAAGTGCTCTTTCTGCTTTTGCATTATTATTTTGCATTTCTGTTCATGTGGTCAAAATGGAGGGGCCCCCCTCCAGATGAGCATGAGGGTGGCCCAAGGCACAGGACAAAGATGTGTGGTTTGTGTATTTTGTCTGTTAAAACCCATGCAGCTAAAATCTGTGTTTTAGAGAAACCCAAAAGGGTTATAAAATGCCTGTGAAGGGGGGAGACACACAAAAGAGCTCAACAATATGCCACAGCTGAACAGAGTCTGCTCAACCATCCTTCCTGGGACTGAGGCTGAAAGCAGTGTAACATCTGTGGGGACCACCTGTCTTCAAACATGAACATTTATCTCACCGGCTATTGCATAGATAACTAAGCCTGCATTTGGTGCACAAGGATTTTAATTCAGGCCCCAGATTTCAGAATTGTTTATTTCCGGAAAACTAATCTTAGAAAGAAGGATAGGATAAAGGTAGGACAGGATAGGATAGGAGAAGGGTAGGATAAAGGTGAAATAATCTGACATGATGGCAGCATCAGTGTAGCATTCCCCTGCTCTGCAGCATCCGGTCAGGAGAGGTCACAGCCAGGCTGCGCCTGTTCAGAAATCCATGGAACAGGTATTACTAACACTGCTGGCTGACTTAGGTCATGCACAGTTGTATGTAGGGAGATATGACCAAATAAAATCTTTCCTTTTATTTGTGGGCCTCAGATTGGATCTGGGAGAAATCACTGGCTCTGTTTCCCAAAGAGCTGCTCCACCACACGCTCCCCACTGCCTCTCTAACAGTACCTCACCTTTCTTAAACATAACTACTGCCAATGGTGAAATGCTAGAATTCCTCTTTCCCACCCCAAACACCTCAGTGGTTCAGCACATAGACTCCTGGATTTCAGGGTTCAGTTCTGAACTGATCTATGGTATTTTACCTTCAGTGGAGAGCATCTTTCATTTGTTAAGAACCCGAAGTGTTTAAGAAATTGCCTATCAGAAGGCATAACTCCATCCATCACTCACATGCAACAAAGCAGCTGTTTATGATTACACAGGAACTTAACCCAGAAGCTTGGAACAGGCATAAAACCAGAAAATTATACTCACTTGATAACGCAAAAGAAATTTAACAAGAAAGGAGCTCCACCCACGGGACCCCAGAACAGACTTCTCTGTTCTTGCAAAATGCTGCTGGAATCATTCTTAATCACCACAAATTAAGGCCTAATAGTCCTGATGTAAGTCTGAATTGATTCCAGTGACCTCACAGCAAGTGATGATGTGCTCCTATTGGAGCAGATAGGAGGTGATTTTAGTTCAGCCCAGAGAAGAGACATAGCTAAGTGATGTCACCTTGTGTTTGCTGTGCGCTTTCGTGAGCATGGTTACAGCAGCTCAGCAGATGTGCAATGATGTGCCAAACTTCAGCCACACAACAGTAAACCTGAGGCCTATGCCTCATTCACAGGAGGCTAGGACTGACTGATTCTCTAGTCTGACATGGAGGATTAATTCTTCAGATTTGAGAACCCATTGACATTTTGGGAAAGTGCTGCCAAGTCACTGTGCTAGTATTCAGTACCTGGTTGGTACAAACACAAACTTATAGAGGAGGTATTAACAAGGCAAAAGACATTTGTGAAATATTCTGAAGTTACACAAAGTAAACAAAATACTTCGCTATGACCAAGAGAGAAAAATTCTGCATTGACAGTATTTACCTTTACCTTGTGTATGTCCATACGCTACAGTATGTACAAGTGAGAATATCAACACCTCCAAAACTGTTGGAGCTATCAGTTCTGTGCCCAGAGGGATTGAAGCATGCCCTCTCCACTTTCACTGCTAATGCCTCCTTCAGCAGACGGGAATCTTGCCGGGGTGGAGCAGGGACACCTGGTTTGGGGCATGTGATTGGATACACCTAAGTCACAGTGACTCTTCTGACCCACCAGCAGCTGCATAGTTCCTCTCAAGTTGCCCCAGTGGCCAAATGAAGCACTCAAACCTAAATGAAAGTAGTTTAATTGAAGGCACTTTATCTTACTTAGGGGTAAGCTATGAAAATGTGCATGGGCCACAGCACCTTAACTTGCAAGCAGCAACTTTTTGAACTGCCACAAACTGATGGCGTCCCCAACATATGCTCAGTCCCTGCAGAAGCAGGCGTGGTTCCTCAGCAAACAGCTGTGGGGGAATTAAGCCATTACATTACCCAAAGGTCAAGCAGCTGAAAATACAGTCTACACCTTAAAACGTTTAATTTGAATTTTGCCACCAGGCTAAAATTACAAATTGAAAATGTTCATTTTTTCCCCACAGTAATGTAAAAGTCTTCTGAAAAACTGAACAAAACACACCCTTAAGCTAATTATTATGAACTCAGAATATTGACTACAATGCAGGAAACCAGCTCTGTTTCAGTTAAATCATCTCCCCTTCTTGAGAAGGAAAGGTCTATTTCCAATATTTAAAGGAAAAAATATACATTATTTCAACGGATGAGATAGTCTCCTCACTGCTAGTTGCAAGTACTGCAGAAATCTAATAATATGAAGACCCAAAGACAATTCTGTATGCACAAACTGACTCTATACACATACATGTAAGTGCACTGACAGCAGCCATGAAATAAGTTACACTTATTACAGCTTATTGCCCACGGTGTATTTGTCCTCCCACCACTCCACCTTCTTTAGCGATGGGCGTAAGATTCCAAAGCCCAAGAGAGTAGCTTTCCACAGCTATTTTAGAAGCAGCAGACAGACAAGCAATGTTTTGTTCCTTCACTCCAAATGCTGAACACAGACAGCTCCTACCTGCTGGCCCAAAGAAGAGAGAAGAGAAGAGCATCAGACATATCACAGACCTCATCTTCTCAGGACTGGAAACCAGAACGCTGTGCTGTCAGAGATGATGATCTCTCTCGCAGAGCACTTGCTCTGAGCTTTATGAGGTCCCAAGACATCAGACTTTAGAACTACAAGGTAACTGTGCAGAAAAAAAATAACCTAGAATAGCTTCTGCTTCTTTATGCCAAGGGCTGTTTCAAATGTCCCAGATCCTGAAATAGGAACAGTTGGTGTAAAAGATCCTAAATGCTTTGACTTTACAGGCAAAGGGCTACAAAGATTAAACTGGTGATAACTCATATATATTGTACAACATTCGAAACTAGACCAGTTTCTGTAAGTTATCTTGAATCTTATGTCAGATAATTAATCTTCTCCAAATTCTAGTTGATAGGACTTTGCATCACAAGGAGGACCTTTGTATGTTCTACATACAATACAGAAAGGACTGTTACATCAGGACTGCAATTTGAAACTGTTGCTTCTTGGCATAGGTTTCTTCAGGCTCCTGTTCACTATTGGAGCAGATGAAAGTCCCACAGGTATTAGCCATAGGAGGAAACAGAAAATATTTTTAGGAAGCACAGTACTTGAGGGAAAATATAAAAGGCTGGCAAGTGCCATCTGATATTACACAGTATAAGGAAACTGCTGAAAAGAACAATGTCATATTGCAAGATTTCTGAACAAATTGTATGAAATTCTGAGAAATCATGTATAAGTGTTTGTAACACTGAATTTCTACCAAATGTCTCATTTGAATAAAAATGAGTGTAAGTGCAGAAGCCTATGTGACTGCAGTCTAAAAATTAAGGTACTTTACATTTACCAGTCATGCTAATTATAATCAACCCTGCTGCAATTTCACTGAGATGAATAGTTATATCAGAGACTGATTTCGCCCACAGATTTGAATCTCAGCCATACTGACTCTTCTGTATGATTAGAAATACTCAAGCAAAGGAAGAATCCATGATTCCCTTCCCCATGCTGCAGTACAGCAGCTCAAATGTGAGAGATGCAAATTGTGGGCCTGTAAATCAACACACAAGAAAGCTTTCTTTTTACAAGATCCTCTTGATGCCCAGGTGAGTTAGATACCTGCATGTGGAAGGGAGGCTACAAAAAAGATGGAGAGGGTCTTTTTACAGGAACATGTAGTGACAGGACAACAAGGAACGGCTTCAAACTGAAAGAGAGTAGGTTTAGGTTAGATATTAAGAAAAAATTCCTTACCGTAAGAGTAGTGAGGCACTAGAACAGGTTGCCCAGAGAAGCTGTGGATGCCCCATCCCTGGAAGTGTTTAAGGACAAGTTGCAAAGAATACTGAACAACCTGGTCTAGTGAAATGTGTCCATGCCCACACCCCAGGGGTGCTTGAACTATATGATCTTTAAGGTCCCTTTCAAGGATATCTTATGGATTTAATTCTCAGTCCTTTGGAAAAAAAAATTAGCCTTTCAGTGCCAATATAAAATGAGTACACAGGATACAAACAGTAGAGGGAAAAAACCCACTATGCACTCTTATTCACAAGCTGCTGTAGACAGCACCTTTTTATTATCACTGTTTACTTTTGCTCTTTGTATTGCTAATGAAGCTTTGCATTAGCCAACAGGTGAAATAAGACTTTAAGTAAACAGGTCTGGTGCTTATTTGCATGGGAAGGTTTGGCTCCATAGCTTTGCATGGATAAGTTTCACGTATCTCTGTAGGTTCTGCTACAACAGCACAGGGACTGCTCGAAGACACAAACCTTCAGGCTATTCCTTTGGCATTTGAACAAAACAGACAGCAACCATGTAAGCAGGTGTGCTTGTTTCTCTACTTGTAGATACCTCTTGGAAGACACATTCTACTACACAACATCTGCAATTTTGGTAACAACTGGGCTGGAATAAAACGCTAATAAGCAGTAAGATTTGCAGAAGAATAAAAAAAGTCAGGCAAAAGAATGGAGTGTAGCAGCACTCACCTGAGTCAATAAGCCTGTGAGAATTCCTGTCCAACAGCTGGTAGTAAGACCAGTAAGATCCAGTAGAAGAGCAGTAAGAAAAAAACCAGGTAGCTGAAGAAAATGTTAGTATGGATAACTGCATTACTGCCACAGCCTAGCAACAAACATGTATGCATTCAAGTATATCTTTAGGCATCATAAGGACATGAAGATTTTTTCGCTCATGGGAATCACAAAATTATCTTGTACTGACTAAAAAAATTATTCTATAGGAGGCATATCAACTGTAACGTTTTGGTTTTATTATTTTTAAAATATCCTAAGCCATCCTATTGTTTTTAAAACAATTATATACACTTACGCTTGCATAAATTGTTTGCTATATAGGAGATTAACCAGGTTAGCAGCAGGTTTAGCTGCTGCTCCCAGCCAATTCTTTTCACTTTGGGAGGACACTCAGCAGCCCTTCTCCTTGCCAGCTCCCAGAGACCACGGCCCTCAGCAGTTAATAAAGCAAACCTATACTTCTGATAAGGCACAGCATGAGATTCCTTTTACTGGCCCGTGAGCCACGAGTGATGGAGCTGATGACATACTGCCACACTTGATCCTCAATAATAAAAGGCTATTTGGTCTGGGGAAAGCCTGACTCTTCACTGGAAACAACACTGCTGATGACAGCAGCTGGCAAACTTGATGATGACTTGGGTACACAACAAAGAAAACACCCTACTGTTCCCAAAAACACAACACAGGCCAGAACTTCAACCCCTCCCTGCATTCAGGATGAGCAGCTTTTGCTTCTCCCACCCTGATACACTACCACAAGCACTTCAGACACGTCCCTGAGACCTCAGGGACTTGATGTCCCTCTTCAACCACTCAGCCAAACCCTCTGCTTCATCCAGACGACAGGACAAGTATCAACTGCCTCTCCCCAGGCTGCTGACAGCTCTTGATTGCTATTACACTGACTGGGGCAGTGTGAGTTTCTAAAGCAGAGTTTTCAAGTGCTCTGCATCGAGAGCTGAGGCCAGCATGGTAAAGACAGGGTCGGGAGCAGCTCCCACAGCAGTGGCTTGCACACAGTTGCCACTTCCTTTGGAAACCTGGCCCCAATTATAGATGCTGAGCTTTCCTGCAAACCTGGCCCTTAAAGCCTGTGCCTGTTCCCACTGCAATCAGTGGCGACTGAATCAGTTCTGATTGATTTAATGGGGGCAGGCACAGAGACTTAATTAGAAAATTAGTAACTGCAAGGAAAGGGGAGAATGCACAACAGCCTGCCAGATCTCTGGAAGGAAGCAAGCAAAGGAGCCAGTTGTCCTTAAGACTGAGATTTTAGCCTCTCACCAAAAAAAAAAAAAAAAAGGATAATAAAAGAGATTGGCAAAACGGCCTTGAAGCTGTTTTAAACATCTTGTATAATATATAATTGCTTTTCAGCTTTTGAGTACTCTGCTTTTAGATCTGTCCCCTGGGAAGAAAATATGAAACATGTTGAAATGCACAGCCCTTAACAGCAGTCAGCATTTTCAACTTTTCTTTGTGCTGGAAGTAATTAAAATTTTGCTTAAAACTCCTTGCTATTTGACAGGTACAAAGACGGATCAAGTCTAAGGTGTGTTTTTCATGTTAGTCCAGCTGAGTGCCAGAGAGGTATTTTTCACCAGCTCTTGTGTTTTAAGAAAAGTGAGATTCTCAACTCATTACTTCATGAAAAATCCTAATGTCTGGAGGCTCACAGGCACAGCACTCCAGAATTTTTATGTGCTTGGAGGATTACCTGCAGTCATGGAGGGCCTGCCCAGCAGGCCTGGGGGCTATTTGTACACTGGCAAATGCACGCACCAGAATGCAGGACCACCAGTGCCGAGCCAAGCTGTGAAGTGTTAACCCTGGTGCAGCCTCCTCCGTAGTGTTTGGGAATAAATTACCTTTCGAGCAAACTATTCCCCTAATGATATTTGAGCTTGTTTTGGACAGAAGTATCTGCTTAATACCTACTGGGAGCCTGGGCATCAACAATCGTTTGCCTAGTGTGGGCAACAAGAGGATCAGGGCCTGGGAATATGCAATGGAGTATTTGATAGCACAGGTATAGGGTAAGAATTAACTTGGGTATGTTTTACCAGGGATAAACACTGAGTTGTGTTTATTAGCCTGGGTGAAGCCATTTTGTTCTGTGCTCGAATGAGGGAAATATTAGGAGCTCAAGAGACTCTGGATCTCCCACTTTCGGCTATATATGACACAAATATGCCAGTTGCTGGCTGCGATAGGGGTCTGAGATGTGGGATGCCAATCCATGAGAAGAATTCTTTGTCTAAAAAAGTCCCTCATGTTTGGAGCAGTGTCTGTTGGAGTTAATTGCTAAGACATTAGCAGTCAAGAAAGAAACCATAAGCTACAACTTCCAAATTTCCAAAATTCCGAATTTCCAAAGCTCCAGAATGGGTTCTAATTCAGCTAACAAGATGTATCAACCTAGAATTCAGCACAAAAGGCAGTGAGAACTTTTGAAGTGGGCAGAAATTTTGCCTGTGACAACACTGAGACGCAGGCCCTTCATTAACATCACCCAGCTCTTGGCAAAAGTACGTCTTGCCTTTCTCCTGCACACAACCTTTCCTCACTGTGATGGCTGGGTTAGCAGAGAGCACTTACACAATCTCTACAGCCTCCTGCCTCTGGAACAACAGTACAAAAGCAAAACAGCACAGGGGATGAAATGAGGTGACAGAAGCATCCAGGTAGTGTTAGGGCGGTGTGCAACAGCTTGCTTTTGAAGTGAAGGTTGGACTTGATGATCTTGGAGGTCTTTCCCAACCTTAATGATTGATCCTAAGAAG
Organism: Mohoua ochrocephala; assembly: GCA_013398855.1. NCBI lineage: Eukaryota > Metazoa > Chordata > Aves > Passeriformes > Acanthizidae > Mohoua > Mohoua ochrocephala. The sequence goes on along the minus strand of VZTA01024010.1, from coordinate 112,627 downwards.
CCACTCAGACAGACAGAGTGCTCTGACAGTTCCTTTCAGGGTGCAAGCTTAGCCCCTCAGTACAGAAAAAGCAAGTGCTTCTGAGCAGAAATCTCTCAGCTGAATGTGCTCAGGGATTGCTGCACTCTGGTAAGGGCATCATTTCTGGGCATTTACAAAATCTCCTTAAAATGCCATTTGTTAGAAGGGTACAGCTAACACAACGGCAGGGGTGTTGCAGTACTTATATAATATTCACTGAGAAAATTGTGTATTTACCAGGATGATACTGGCAGCCAACACTACATTCAAACATCTTCTGTAATCTCAGTATGAGTAATATGCTGTAATTGCCCATTACTGCTTAACCCCCAAAATATTATGAGTTGCTCCCATTCTCTGGCTGCCGTGATCTCTTTCTGTGTTTGACTCATGGACGGCTTCTGCCAGGCATACTTACACTGCTTAGCACCTCAGGGCTGCACTATCCAGCATCATGTTGATCACAGCCCGAATGGCGCAGCCTGGGAGGAATTCTGTGTATCTGCATGCACCCCATTTACTTTCAGAGGCTGGCAGACTGCAGGGACGAACTTCCCAATCTATGAGAACACAGGCTGAAACTACAAACAAAACACATCAGAGCCATCATCCCATTTTGCTTGTACTAAGGCATAATCTCAGCGCTTAAGAAATAAACAGGGTAAACACAGAAATGACAAGGGAATAAAGCACAATCTGGCCTACTGCATTTACATTTTTAATAGAGTCTTTCAGCTGTTTCAAGAACAAGCATTTTTAGATTTCATGCAAAGGTACAACATGTAGCTGGATGGCCTCTGCATGGAAGAAAATATCACTGTGAAAATGGGTCTCTTTGCCCTCTAAATACTCCTGCTTCACACATAATATACAGTACAAGCACACAGGGCCGAGTTCAAAAGTTGTAACTTCGTGGTGGGAAGTGCCTTTTTTATGAGCCTAATACTCACACATTGTGCTGAGAAAGTGAAGACTTTAGTACAAGGCCTTTGCCAGAGCAAAGAGATTTAGAGATTTAGAAAAAGAAGTATCAGGCTGTAATACAGGATCAAAAAAGAGAGAATATTCCCATTTTCTCCCCTATCTGTGCTATTTAAATCAGGTAACTTAAGCTCTTGAAAAACTTAGATAGGGTTCCCAAAGGAGCTTCTCTGCATGTGGCCCTGCATACCCCATAAAATACATTAATTTATCCAACTTGCACACTGAACTTTCTAAGCGCATAGTCCTTTCGTGTACTTAAAAGAATAATTATACCTATAATGACAATTTCCTTATGGCTAACATGGGCTGGCCAGATGTGCAATTCCTAGTGCTTCTCTTGGGCTTTATAGGTCCAAAGCATATACCAGAGGAACTGAAAACATTTTGAACTTTATTCCCCTTACTGCAACAGCCACTCGTGTACCCTTTTCCTTACTGGAATACTTCACTCCCCCAGTAAGAGCTGGGCATTTAATGGATTTGTTATGTAAAATGCTACTTCGTGTGCCACATCGTTGTTTATGTTTCTGTGGGAGCATCCCTTTGACAGCTTTCCAGGGCACAGGATGCAGGCCCAGGTCCTGTAGCACTGCTCCCCGTTCCCAACACCCCGTCTGCAGTCACGGCTTAGCTGGCAACCGCATCTTTCCCGAGCTGGTGCCCTGGGAAATCCTCCATCCTTCCTCTGCCACCACCTTCGCCAGGCATAGCGGTCTGCAACGAGGTAGGGGCTGGCTGCAGCTGTCCTTCACGGCTAATGAAGGAGGGGAGAAAACAGCAAGGATAAGAAGAACCAGCCCACGAACTGCTGCTAAGGAGGAAGTTGGCACCACTGTCCCCCTCTGTCACACTCGCTGAGCTGCCTCGCACCCTCCCTTAGCGCGGCCGGTCCACGGCGGTGGCGGTGGCGGTGACCGCGGCCGGGCCGGGCCGGGCCGCCCCTCAGCCTTTACCCAACCGGGCAGGGCTGGCCGGGCGCCTTATGTAAGGGCAGAGGCGGGGCCGGCACCGCTTCGCGGGCAGTGGCGGCAGCAGCAGCAGCGCCATGTCCTGGTACCGCAACAGCGTGTGGTTCGTGAAGGGGCTGCGGGAGTACACGAGGTACGGGCGGCGGCCGCCCGGGGCCCGGGAGGCAGCGTGGGGCGGGCGCA